>JASANE010027363.1:0-10502 GCA_030248225.1 Trileptium ribeirensis
CTTGATGTTACGATAGCCGGGGTCGTATGGGCATGGTGTTAGGAAGTTGCGCCATGCAGCTGCGTCCCGTTATTACATTTACACGCAATATATAATGAGTTTGTGTATGGTGTCATTGACACCGTCAGTAAAAAACAATAGTAGATTAAGATACTATAGCTACGTTGATGGTGTCTCATGCACCATCTATTGCATTATATAGTGTAGGTATATACTGTATACCACTGGATGGTGTGGTCTAGACTATCGAGGAACACAACTTTCACATGGGGGTCCTTTATAACGTAAACACCGCATAAGACAGTGATTGCCCTATAATCGCTCACTCCAACAGTGGTTGGACGGAGGAGTGTTGGGGATTGTGGTGAAAGGACAACGGCAGAAGTGATATCTCCATATACCAGCCGATATGGAATCATGGCAAATTGGCAATTTCGGACGGAGCTGGAAAGACACTAGGCAAGAGAGAACAGCACGGAATCACTGGTTTTCGGAGGCGATGTCAATGCAACGATTGTATCTACTCAAGCCAAGGGTTTAAACCGAGCGAGAGGAAGATTTGGGCTGGGTTCATCAAACGAAGTAGGTGAAGACTGTATGAAATGGTGCGAAGCTAACGACTTGGGATGGGTCAACAGCTTCTCGAGTCACAAAAGGAGAGGAACATGGTGCAATCCGGCAACGGAAATGGTACGAACTGGACGCTTTCCTAACCAGATTAAGTCAAACGCATGCTCTGGTGAGGTCATTAAAAACGGTGATGATTGACGTCTTCTCGGATCGCAGGCCGAAGAAGCTGATTCTCAATAGAGAAGCCATGAGGCGGATCGGAAATGTGTATCGAGTGGTGGGGTCTAATGTGCCGAATGTCAAATAGGAGATCTTACGGGACAGCAGAAAAAGTGAGATGAACTCAGAGAGAGAACTAAAAACAGCTTTCGCAGACGGATATGCCGTGGGACGAGTTTGTTAACGAGGTGATGGGCGCAGCGAAAGAAACGTGTGGGGTCAATAGCAAGTCAGTATCAACCCCGTGGATGGTAGGAAAAGACGCAGAATTCCAGCAATTCCGCCAATCGATGCCAAGCTAAAAGCGATGGACCTGGAAGGGGATAACACGGAAAGTCCGTCTCGAAGCAATGATCTACTGAAGAAGGCTCGTCGCGAGTTTAAGAATGTGCTGCAGGCATGGAAAACGCAATGATGGACAAGATTGATCGAGGAATGCAAGGAAGCTCAAGAAAAGGAGACTCTGGTATGATGTTCAAGATCCTGAGAAAGCTGGGAGGAAGATGAGTGAAGCCAATGAATGTGGACCACATTACTACGGCGGAATTCATATCTCACTTTGAAAAAGTTGCCACGGAACGGTAAGAGACAGAACCGGAAAAATTGAAGAAAACGGTGGAAAGAGCAGAAGGTCTGAGGAAGTCAAGACTAGTGGCAGTAACCGCGAAGGCTCTGAACAAAGTTCCGACCGGGGAGGAAATCAAGAAGGAATGGAGGTAATGTGAAGAATGAAGATGAGGGAGTCTGATCCGAGGAAAGACGGTCTACGGCTAATATACGTCAAGCATGCCTCGCAGGGGTCTAGCAAGCGGTGATCAGGATGGTTCAATTTATATTCTGCAATAGAGCGTACCGCTGGCCAGAAAGCATGAAGGTAGGGTTGATGATCCCTCTTTTCAAGAAGTGGGATTTGAAGAATGCCAACAATTATCGTGGTCTGTTTGTTTTCGATGGAGAGCCGAATAGTATCGCGGGTTCTAGCGGTTCGAATGAGGGATTGGGTGGAAGACCTCGGACTTTTAAGCGAAAGTCATCAGGGTCTTAAAAAGAGAGGATCAACGTCTGATGCTACTCAGATCTTCATCAGAATGCAAGAAGACGAATTCTACAGAAAACAATGCATCAACGGACACCAACGTCGGTTCTAAGTATCAGAGGAAGTAGATCTCCAGGCGAGGCTGTTGAATTTGCAAAAGCTTATCCGATGGTTACCAACCCGGCTCTCTGTGGACTTTTGGTAATCGCAATGCCTGTGGTGTGAAAGGGTGTATGCTGTACGTGATCCAAGACCTCCACGAATCAACGAAATGTAGGGTGTGGTGCAAATGCGACATTAGGGAGGCATGGATTCCAGCAAGGGAGACTGAGGGAAGGATGGTTCATATCACCTATATTATTCAACGTTATACCATCAAGCAGTGATGAGACTGTGGAGGGAGTGCGACTGGCCCAGTCACCAGAAGCTGGCATCAAGTGGAGACGGATCCCGGGATCATCATTCCCTCGAAGATCCAACTGGGAACCCATCATTCAGAAGCGTGGCGCCGGTGGACGGTGGAGCTGGAAAACTCATTATCCGCTACTGATACGTACAACAATTCTGTGTACTCGAGCAGAGACGATGAAGAAGTGGTAAGAGAGGATGTCGAAGAGGAAAAGCTGGGCGTGGTTGGGCTGGGCGGAGGATTTGAAACAAAGGCTTGGTTCTTGGTGAAGAAAAGGCTGAAGCATAGTCTTCTTTCGAAAACTGTCCCAGCCCGAATCAGCGAAGCTTGTGTACAGAGCACAATGCTGTTTGCCAAACAAGAAGCTTGTAAGCGAGTGAAGTGAAGAAGATGCAGTCACTGGTCGACAAAACTTATCGGTTTGTAGAGCAACAAGAAGGAACCCCCGCAGCGGCATATGGAAAGACAGGAGCGCAATGAATTAATGACGTAATCACTCAGTTGGTTTTGAGCATTGTTTTTGACAACTTGACTGTATAACGTTTTCAGTTTCTCAAAAACCGCTCACAATTGGGTTTCGAAACCGCTGATTATGACATATTCTTTGAATTATAATCTTCTTGCGCTAAAACGAAAAGAATGACAAACACACTCACTTAGTTGGTTTGGAGCATCAGCAGCAGACAATGTTTAGCATGACATAGATTGTGCATTCAAACTGTTGATACCTTACGCAGAAAAAGTTTCTAGTTCCTGCGGTGGTGTTCTTGGCACCATATACAATTCTATTCGAAAATTATAGTCCTTTCGGTGACGCGGACAAACTTCCACGTGTTGGGTCTTTCCCAAGCTCTGTATAAGTCGTGCAATCTCTTCAGATATTAATTGGGTACGCTTTGACCAATTTGAGAAACACCCAAAGACAAAGACTTGTTCGGTCACAATTACCCCAAACGGATTAGCGTAAATCACCAAAGCCTTCCTTGAAAACCCCAAATTCTAATCTGGCTGCTGAAAGGGTTCAGCTGCATCGTCCAGCTTGAAATGTTAACACGTTTTGATTCATTTGACAAATTTCTTGCCTTTTCAAATCTAAACTTTCGAACTCCATTTAGAGTTTTTGAGACCGTTCGATAGGAACGAAGACACCGGAATAAGAATCAGGTTCTAACACAAAGCTTTATGATATCCGGTTTTATTCTATTTGAGCTTAAAATGTGAAACTCCACACCAACTTTATAACATTATATAGTATTTTTATTTTATATTCCTTACGAAACTGATCTCAGATGTAGACTAAAAACTGTTTAAACCTTACGTATTACGGCTGTCTCACTCCATTTAATACCTCATACGAGAGAGCATGTAAGGCTAATCCAAAACATCACTCAATGTTTGGGTAAGACACCTGTCACTGATTCCGCTGTGCGGGCATTACCAGAAATGAGACGGCCATTGCAGGGTTCTGCTCAACATAGTAGTCTAAGGATATTGTGTTGAAAAAAATTTGGTGCAAGCTCTAAACTGGGGGTACCAACATCAAACTGGGGCATGGCCCCCATTTCCTCAGATAGGGATGTATCTGTGTCTGAAATTCGTGCATATGTGCCACACAAATTTCCCAAAGTCTTCCGAATACCAGAAATAATTTAATACTTCTTGTGTTGACGTAACCAGTTGCAATGAAATGTCAAGTGGGAAATTATAGCACTCATTGACATATTCACGTATTACATCTGTGTATAAAAACATATATGCTAGTTTGTAAAAGTGTGAACGACTCGAGAACATCGCAAGGCGTCGCTTGCATTTTATGAATAAAAACGGGCAGTCGACTCCAACAACTGACTTCGCTATTTGACAAGGTTTCTCAACAGCTCCAAGTTTCATTTGAAATGAATCGAATGATAAGTGTGAACGACTCGAGAACATCGCAAGGCGTCGCTTCCATTTTATGAATAAAAACGGGCAGTCGACTCCAACAACTGACTTCGCTATTTGACAAGGTTTCTCAACAGCTCCAAGTTTCATTTGAAATGAATCGAATGATAAGTGTGAACGACTCGAGAACATCGCAAGGCGTCGCTTCCATTTTATGAATAAAAACGGGCAGTCGACTCCAACAACTGACTTCGCTATTTGACAAGGTTTCTCAACAGCTCCAAGTTTCATTTGAAATGAATCGAATGATAAGTGTGAACGACTCGAGAACATCGCAAGGCGTCGCTTCCATTTTATGAATAAAAACGGGCAGTCGACTCCAACAACTGACTTCGCTATTTGACAAGGTTTCTCAACAGCTCCAGGTTTCATTTGAAATGAATCGAATGATAAGTGTGAACGACTCGAGAACATCGCAAGGCGTCGCTTCCATTTTATGAATAAAAACGGGCAGTCGACTCCAACAACTGACTTCGCTATTTGACAAGGTTTCTCAACAGCTCCAAGTTTCATTTGAAATGAATCGAATGATAAGTGTGAACGACTCGAGAACATCGCAAGGCGTCGCTTCCATTTTATGAATAAAAACGGGCAGTCGACTCCAACAACTGACTTCGCTATTTGACAAGGTTTCTCAACAGCTCCAAGTTTCATTTGAAATGAATCGAATGATAAGTGTGAACGACTCGAGAACATCGCAAGGCGTCGCTTCCATTTTATGAATAAAAACGGGCAGTCGACTCCAACAACTGACTTCGCTATTTGACAAGGTTTCTCAACAGCTCCAAGTTTCATTTGAAATGAATCGAATGATAAGTGTGAACGACTCGAGAACATCGCAAGGCGTCGCTTCCATTTTATGAATAAAAACGGGCAGTCGACTCCAACAACTGACTTCGCTATTTGACAAGGTTTCTCAACAGCTCCAAGTTTCATTTGAAATGAATCGAATGATAAGTGTGAACGACTCGAGAACATCGCAAGGCGTCGCTTCCATTTTATGAATAAAAACGGGCAGTCGACTCCAACAACTGACTTCGCTATTTGACAAGGTTTCTCAACAGCTCCAAGTTTCATTTGAAATGAATCGAATGATAAGTGTGAACGACTCGAGAAAAACATTTCGCAAGGCGTCGCTTCCATTTTATGAATAAAAACGGGCAGTCGACTCCAACAACTGACTTCGCTATTTGACAAGGTTTCTCAACAGCTCCAAGTTTCATTTGAAATGAATCGAATGATAAGTGTGAACGACTCGAGAACATCGCAAGGCGTCGCTTCCATTTTATGAATAAAAACGGGCAGTCGACTCCAACAACTGACTTCGCTATTTGACAAGGTTTCTCAACAGCTCCAAGTTTCATTTGAAATGAATCGAATGATAAGTGTGAAAGACTCGAGAACAACGCAAGGCTTCGCTTCCATTTTATGAATAAAAACGGGCAGTCGACTCCAACAACTGACTTCGCTATTTGACAAGGTTTCTCAACAGCTCCAAGTTTCATTTGAAATGAATCGAATGATAAGTGTGAACGACTCGAGAACATCGCAAGGCGTCGCTTCCATTTTATGAATAAAAACGGGCAGTCGACTCCAACAACTGACTTCGCTATTTGACAAGGTTTCTCAACAGCTCCAAGTTTCATTTGAAATGAATCGAATGATAAGTGTGAACGACTCGAGAACATCGCAAGGCGTCGCTTCCATTTTATGAATAAAAACGGGCAGTCGACTCCAACAACTGACTTCGCTATTTGACAAGGTTTCTCAACAGCTCCAAGTTTCATTTGAAATGAATCGAATGATAAGTGTGAACGACTCGAGAACATCGCATGGCGTCGCTTCATTTTTATTAATAAAAACGGGCAGTCGACTCCAACAACTGACTTCGCTCTTTTACAAGGTTTCACAACAGCTCCACTTTTCATTTGAAATGAATCGAATGATTAGTGTGAACGACTCGAGAACATCGCAAGGCGTCGCTTCCATTTTATGAATAAAAACGGGCAGTCGACTCCAATAACTGACTTCGCTATTTGACAAGGTTTCTCAACAATAATTGGGAACTCCAAGTTTACGATTTGAAATGAATGAATCGAATGATAAGTGTGAACACCGAAACACCAACCCCCTAATAAAAACGGCACACCCAACAACACCGCACAAGCCAACAGCCGATAAATAACGAATGATAAGTGTGAACGACTCGAGAACATCGCAAGGCGTCGCTTCCATAAAAAAAAAACACAAAAACCCCAAAAACCACACCCCACCCCCAACCACAAAAACAAAACCCCCCCTTTTATGAATAAAAACGGGCAGTCGACTCCAACAACTGACTTCGCTATTTGACAAGGTTTCTCAACAGCTCAAAGTTTCATTTGAAATGAATCGAATGATAAGTGTGAACGACTCGAGAACATCGCAAGGCGTCGCTTCCTTTTATCGAATAAAAACGGGCAGTCGACTCCAACAACTGACTTCGCTATTTGACAAGGTTTCTCAACAGCTCCAGGTTTCATTTGAAATGAATCGAATGATAAGTGTGAACGACTCGAGAACATCGCAAGGCGTCGCTTCCATTTTATGAATAAAAACGGGCAGTCGACTCCAACAACTGACTTCGCTATTTGACAAGGTTTCTCAACAGCTCCAAGTTTCATTTGAAATGAATCGAATGATAAGTGTGAACGACTCGAGAACATCGCAAGGCGTCGCTTCCATTTTATGAATAAAAACGGGCAGTCGACTCCAACAACTTAATTCGATATTTGACATGGTTTCTAATCAGTTCTTTTTTTTATTTGAAATTAATCGAATTATAAGTGTGAACGACTCGAGAACATCGCAAGGCGTCGCTTCCATTTTATGAATAAAAACGGGCAGTCGACTCCAACAACTGACTTCGCTATTTGACAAGGTTTCTCAACAGCTCCAAGTTTTCATTTGAAATGAATCGAATGATAAGTGTGAACGACTCAAGAGAACATCGCAAGGCGTCGCTTCCATTTTATGAATAAAAACGGGCAGTCGACTCCAACAACTGACTTCGCTATTCGACAAGGTTTCTCAACAGCTCCAAGTTTCATTTTGAAATGAATCGAATGATAAGTGTGAACAACTCGAGAACATCGCAAGGCGTCGCTTCCATTTTATGAATAAAAACGGGCAGTCGACTCCAACAACTGACTTCGCTATTTGACAAGGTTTCTCAACAGCTCCAAGTTTCATTTGAAATGAATCGAATGATAAGTGTGAATGACTCGAGAACATCGCAAGGCGTCGCTTCCATTTTATGAATAAAAACGGGCAGTCGACTCCAACAACTGACTTCGCTATTTGACAAGGTTTCTCAACAGCTCTAAGTTTATTTGGATTTGAAATGATCGAATATAATGTCTGAACGACTCGAAAACCTGCAAGCATCGCTTATTTTTTAATCGGGCGTCGACTCCAATAACACTTCGCTCAAGGTTTCTCAACAGCTCCAAGTTTCATTTGAAATGAATCGAATGATAAGTGTGAACGACTCGAGAACATAGCAAGGCGTCGCTTCCATTTTATGGAGAATAAAAACGGGCAGTCGACTCCAACAACTGACTTCGATATTTGACAAGGTTTCTCAACAGCTCCAAGTTTCATTTGAAATGAATCGAATGATAAGTGTGAACGACTAGAGAAACATCGCAAGGCGTCGCTTCCATTTTATGAATAAAAACGGGCAGGTAACTCCAACAACTGACTTCGCTATTTGACAAGGTTTCTCAACAGCTCCAAGTTTCATTTGAAATGAATCGAATGATAAGTGTGAACAACTCGAGAACATCGCAAGGCGTCGCTTCCATTTTATGAATAAAAACGGACAGGTGACTCCAACAACTGACTTTCGCTATTTGACAAGGTTTCTCAACAGCTCCAGGTTTCATTTGAAATGAATCGAATGATAAGTGTGAACGACTCGAGAACATCGCAAGGCGTCGCTTCCATTTTATGAATAAAAACGGGCAGTCGACTCCAACAACTGACTTCGCTATTTGACAAGGTTTCTCAACAGCTCCAAGTTTCAATGAAAATTATAGAGTTGACGATTATAAAACAGTTAGTTAATGGACGAGGCTTGTTGCTGAAATATTGGTGTCCGCTTGGCTGTTGTCTCGTTCTGCAATACAATGTCTACACTGTGTTGTGATCAATTTTTCCTATGCTGTGGTCGTTTTTCCGTCTACACAGACGATTGTGTACAGAATGCCTCAAAGTGTTTTGTGCCTTATCGGCTAGTGCCCCAGATTATTGGGATATGTGCTGACGGAACTATCCATGAGGAGCACTGGCAACACCTCCGGCTTTTCAAGTCCCTTTGGGGTAGCCAATTCTCCGCTAGAAATCTTTGAAGCTATCCCTGCAGGGCTGAGTGGGAAGGGCGCTGACCTCATCATGGGATGACTATATACATGATTATGGGGATTGTCTACAAATTTGTCTCATACATTCTTGGTGGGACTTAGAATATTTTTCAGTTTTTACTTTAGGAACTAATCTTGGTTTTGTGAAATTGCGAATCTAAACGATGTTTCTTGGAATCTTCAGGTTATGCCACGAATCTATTAGTTAGGCAAAAATGTCCTGTTGGAATCGTAGACCTGCAAAACTAAGAAATTTTGCGTGAACAACCTAAAATCACTTCATCTAAAGACACTTCATCTAAAGTCCTATTAACAAATATTTACTTTTTTAAATTTCGTTTCGAATAAACCTGCTAACCAAATGAATTTTCTGCCATCTCAGTAAATAAAATAGCATAGAAATTGTTTTATATTCATGTATTTTTATATCAATTATAGATATTCGTGAAGCGGTTTCTTAAATTATGAAACGGTTTTTGGAGTTTTACGCAATCGAATGTCTCGAATTTTTTCCAAACTAGCCTTTCACTTGGATCGAGCATTTACACCGCTGTTACGCAGCGGCTTGTGAAATTTTGTCATTTGCTGGGTTCTTATTATTTTAGGCCACAACTATGAGCATCTCCAGCTCGATTTCTGATACAATAAGGGCCTAAATTGATAGGGGCGTTACGTCGTTGCAGTTCTTGCACTGATCAGGTTCGGCTTGCATCTATGACAATCTGGTGGCGCCCCAAACCAGGCACACAACTCGCTGCTTACATGGCAATATCTCTTCATCGGACGAACATACTGCGGCACCCAAATAGGTGTCATTGACATTTCAGCGGCAGGACCAAATCCGTGCCTCGAGTTGAAACTAGCGCGATAATTTTTCACCAGCAATTTAATGTCTTCAGTTTCAAATTAACATAGACAAACTGGAAAGGTTAACTGGGAATAATTTTTGGAAAATTATAAGAGTTGAAAATGTTTTAGCTTGCCATTCGTTCTTCTAAGCTTTCTCATATCTGTCTTGAGCAACTATTCTGTGGCGTGCTTTCGATTCATTTCAAATGAAACTTGGAGCTGTTGACAATCCTTGTCAAATAGCGAAGTCAGTTGTTGGAGTCGACTGCCCGTTTTTATTCATAAAATGGACGCCTTGCGATGTTCTCGAGTCGTTCACACTTATCATTCGATTCATTTCAAATGAAACTTGGAGCTGTTGAGAAACCTTGTCAAATAGCGAAGTCAGTTGTTGGAGTCGACTGCCCGTTTTTATTCATAAAATGGAAGCGACGCCTTGCGATGTTCTCGAGTCGTTCACACTTATCATTCGATTCATTTCAAATGAAATTTAGAGCTGTTGAGAAACCTTGTCAAATAGAAGTCAGTTGTTGGAGTCAACTGCCCGTTTTTATTCATAAAAAAATGAGAAGAGCGACGCCTTGCGATGTTCTCAAGTAGTTCACACTTATAATTCGATTCATTTCAAATGAAAAACTGAAGCTGCTGAGAAACCTTGTCAATTAGCGAAGTCATTTGTTGGAGTCGACTGCCCGTTTTTATTCATAAATTGGACGCGACGCCTTGCGATGTTCTCGAGTCGTTCACACTTATCATTCGATTCAATTCAAATGAAAAACTAAACTATTGAGAAACCTTGTCAAATAGCGAAGTCAGTTGTAAAAATGGACTGCCCGTTTTTATTCATAAAATGGAAGCGACGCCTTGCGATGTTCTCAGTCGTTCACACTTATCATTCGATTCATTTCAAATGAAACTTGGAGCTGTTGATAAACCTTGTCAATTAGCGAAGTCAGTTGTTGGAGTCGACTGCCCGTGTTTATTCATAAAATGGAAGCGACGCCTTGCGATGTTCTTCGAGTCGTTCACACTTATCATTCGATTCATTTCAAATGAAACTTGGAGCTGAGCAATT
>JASANE010027364.1:0-16337 GCA_030248225.1 Trileptium ribeirensis
GGGGATTACCACACGGGGCTCGAATGCTCCCTCCTCTCCCCACTCGGGAGTTATCCTCATTCCCTGAGACTCTGGACCCCCCTTCCCGGAGCCGAAGCCACGCAGACAATTTTGACAAATAATTAGAAAAAATCCAGTGCAAATAGAGTGATCCCCCTGAGAGGCTGAAGGCACACACCATAAGCAACCGCTATCTCTCCGGGACCTCGGAACTTAAGGATGTATGAATCAAAGTCTAGTCGGTGATAAACTTGTTATCCTTATATACATACGGACAGCATATTATTCTGTTATTATTTAAATTGCTAAAGAAATCGCGACTAAATCACACTTGAAATTTGTTAGCAACCGAAGCCTGCTGTTGATGGCCCATTGCGATTTAAAGGAAGCGTTAGAACTTTCAGTCCTACAATAATCTTTTCTGTTGCGACTGCTTCAGTTCTGTTACCACACGCTAGTTTCAGCTGGTGTTCGGACTTCATTCCAAATTCGTTGGCACAATTATCGAATGACATAGAATTTGCCCACAGTTTCAGGTGTATGACTTATATATACGGTGATTTGATTTAATTCACCCAAATATATGATTACCTTTCTTGCGTGTGCACAGATAGGTATATCATGTAACTGCTTAACTAATGTTGCCTTATCAAATGGTATACATCGACGGAATAAGCTTTTAGCAACTAAAAATATAGACTGAATTTACATGAAGCATTAACCCTTAAATGCATAAGACATGGCCGTACACTTAATGCATGAGTGTGGTCATTATTGACCGAATGCTCTGCTATGCGCTATGACCAAAATTTGCATACGTATTGTACGAAAGCTATGAAAATGGTTAAGTAAATAGTAATACTCATACTAAAACACTGCAGATGCTATATAATACATCAAATACTAAAGCATTTCCCGGCAACCATTGCAGTTGTTTACGGCGTGGTTCTTGCATACTGGATTTTTGCAATTATTGCCACAAACCAAAGTTGTTTTCTTGTTGTGTTGTCGTGGGCATTATATAAATCTTTTCCGTTTTCGTTGCACTGTTTTTTTAATAGCTCGAAATTCCAGTCCGCCTCGATGATATCCCAAATTATTTAGCATTACAACAATAGGACAATACAAATTGATAACGTTAACCCAAATTTGTAACCAAGGACAAAGCAGTTCCTTACCCAGAACCACTAGAAATAACCTCCTTCGTCGATGGGCTTCATAACTTCGAACGTCGGAAATTTATTTTTGAAAAGCATTTAATCCACCCATATTCAACGTATTATAGAAATGGACCATATGTAACCGCTTTGTTTCGCTTTTGCATGCTATAACCATGGCATAGTTGATCCACCGTGTCCACTGCAACAATTTGTTTTGTTGTAGTTTATGACCATTTCAAGCTTGCCGGATTTGGTGTCGATGGCAATGTCGCGATGCATTGAAGATAGCATAATCAGTACCCTACTCCTCCTGGTGAACGAACGAACACATAGCGAGACTTCCAGCATGGCCGAATATTGTGCTTCCAATGTCTCGGCTCTGAGTTGTACGAAAAGCTTTAGGGACTTCGGTTCTTGTCCTGCGTACTGTCCCCAGCAAAGTCATACCCGTATTTGCAAGGTCTTCAGCTAATTTAGTGGACGTCCAGTAATTGTCGGTAGTAATATTCAATCCAGTTTTTCGAAATGGTTGAACTAGCTCGCAAACCCTGTTTATCAACCGTCTTGAACCTTGTCATCTGTTGGTTTGCCGCAGTACGGAATTGCATCCAAAACGTAATGACTGTGAACTGTAGCGAGCAAAAAAATTTTTAAAACAATATTTATCAGGTTTAGATTTCAAATACTGACGGAAAGAGCAGCATCCTCGGAAAAGAACTACTTGTTAATCTATACAGCAATACGGACCAGGGTTGTAATTCCGAATGCAGTTCTGAACAAACTGCGAAAAGATTAGTCGGTAAACCGTGAACTTATCAAGGCTAAGGCCTTTATACCTCTGACTTCGATCGCCGAAATGTAAAAAGCTTAAGATTTTTTCAAATCGATTTATTCCGAATGCACATTTGAAGATTTCGTTGCCGTGCGCAAGTAAGTCTTGCGCAGATTGATTTTGGTCTTTGTATACGTCCATCAAAAACAGTAAGCCTTTTATACCTTAGTCCTTACTAACGGTCGCTTCCAACTCTTTAATTGTCTGTACATATTGGTATACCTAACAACATCTTTCACCATTTCGTCTGAGAAAAGACATCTGAAAACGTCTTTGGCCGAACCTATGTTATTTACGTTGCCTCAGTTTCCTTCAGCTGATCTTGTAATATTCCGCACGAGTGTCTGTGTTGCTAAATTCAAGGTTTCTTCGTGGCATTCTCACTGTCCTTGGAAATGATAATTCGGCCATGTTTTGAAGATGATGTAGTATCTGAGGACGCTTGCTGTTCTATAGTAGTAGCGGAAAGTGTACAAGTGCCCAATTCATCTCCCGACCATCCAATGTAGATCTGTCGCAGCTTATTCGGAATCTGATGACGCGTCATCATCTGGGCATGAAGTATCGTCTCATGAAGAATCATCTTCTTCCGACTCTAAGCCAAAGACATCATCCCTGGATATTTTCATTTTCGAAAATTTAGCTGATTTTCCCCAGGCCTTGCTGTTCGCAGTTGCCACGTTACTAAGTTTACGTGCTCGAACATGATTTCTTGGGACACTCGTACCCCAAAGAACAGTTTTAGTTATCAAATGTAACCTTATATATATGTAGTTTTCTAAACTTTGAGGGTTTTTGCACGCTACCAAAAGCCCAATTTTGCTTCATCTGTCCAAACCAGTTTTACTGCAGAATTCGGCATAAATACCATTATTATTACTAATTGTAATGGACACTATTATTATAATAACGCTATGCTAAACTCATGAAATTAAAGAATCGTAAAAAAAGTATCAGTGCATAAGTGGGGTAATAAAAGACCCAAGGGTTATCTTATGTAAACACAAAATTTTTTAATGAAACGTGGCAAGATATCCTCAAGAATGCGATAGTTGTTACCTCAGACGAGAACCATTACAGACAAAAAGTCATTACTACAGCTCTTTTTAAAGTCAGGCAATAGTCGATGTCAATTAGGGTGGGGTTGAAATTTACCCCACTTCTGCACTTAAGGGTTAAAATGCTAAGCGGTTTCTTATATTAAAAACAAAAAGGTCATGTTGCACATTCCTATATTCATGGGATAGCTGACAGGAATAATTAACTTATATTCACGCACACTAAGTTAAGTAATAAACTCAGTATTTTTAGTTTTCACCATATCACCTGCGTTTAGCTATCGAAACTGTTCGTTTCAGACAAGCCAGAGGCCCGGGTTAGGCTCGAACGTACTCAACCGCCAGCAGGTATGCGTTCATCGCGACCAAGCGAAGGTGGCCGTGCAACTTTGCTATGTGATGTGGCTGATGCCAATCCGCGCAATCAACTCAAATATGTTTGGACCCGAGAACAAACGAACGAAATCATTGGCAGTGGTCCGCGCTTGGAACTTGCTGCACTTTCTAAAGACTACCATCACAATGTAGCGTTTGCATGCAACGTATCGAACGAGGTTGGATATGCTGTAAGCCGATATGTGATGCGGATAGAATGTAAGTTGCTAAAGCTCAGATGCTATACATATTTGCATCTGCTTCGTCAAATCCAATGTACCACAGCAGAATGATTATGTTCAAAAGCATTTATTAAAGCTACTCGTAACAATTACTGAATGGAATTGTTTTTAAGGGCATATATATTCCGATGGACTGAGAAAAATGAAAATTTAAATATCCAAGGTAGACGAGGTTCATGTTGTTAATCGCTGTGAGTAACTCACGATTTGTTTTTGGAAAACCTGTATTTTCAAAAATTTCGATTACATACAGAAAATTTGTGTACCTGGGAACATATATTAATAACTTACCGAGGATTGGAAGTGTAATTTTCTTCTAATATCTGAATTAGAGATTTGCTAATGGTTTCAACTGAAAAATGTCCGATTAGCACTCGTTTGTGTGACGTTTGAGACATCGAACACTTTAAGACTTGAATTTTCATTTTGGGTTTTTACGGCTACATTCCTGCCCCACAACTACAACCGTCTATTTTTACACCAAGTTTCAAAATGATATATAGCTGAAGCAGGCTCTTGATCATGAGTATTTTTTTTGGTTTGAAATATTTGCTGAGTGTCGCGTAATCATAAATATATGAGTTTTAATTTAACACTCAATCTTTTTTCTTCGTTATGTAGCTTCAATTTTGGCTGCATATGTTAAGCCTCTGGATTGTACGGCACTTGTGTAGTGTATATCGTTTCTTATTGTAGACGGACCACGTTTGGATAAAATATCGCCCATCACCGGCGTAATACGAATTGACAAAAATTCAGAAGTTGCACTTGAATGCAGTGTCGACAGTAATCCAGTGACGAAGATATTTTGGACACACGAGTCATCGGAAGATGTCATCAAGCACGATCGAAGGTTGGTTTAATTGTCATCCGTAATTCCTTGACTTAATTCACCCGCATGACCACATTGAAAGTAACATGACAATTAAGCAATCTATGTGGAAAAGGAAATCTTTGTAGGATAACTCATACCTCCCATTTGTCCTTATGTCCGTGTTATTTCTGATGATTTTAAAAATGCAGTACATCATTTGTTCATGTTTGGGTATGTAGTGTTACATGAAATAACGGTTTGTGTTGAATTATTCTATCGTCTACCAACCAAATTAAACTGATCGACTGTGGAAAGCAGTTCTTATAAATATATGTGTTTAGTAGAGCTTTTAGGTTACTCTGAAGAAATATATTTTGTACAGTTTTTGAACAGTAGACTTTAAGCCAGCACCAACAACTTAAAACTGAAGCTCGCTTGCATTTGGGATAATCTAGGACGTTATGAAATTATTCAATTTTTGGTTATTGTGACACCGCTGATACAACAAACAAATTAGGTTTTTTCAGACGGGTGCCCACTTTCAAATGCCTTTAGGCAACCTGCACTAAAGGCCTCCATCTCGCCTCACATACATAGCCAAACAAATGGAGCCATATGGTCATTTCGATAATGACGCCTGTTGGAAAAATACAGAGCACAACAAAACAATGTCCCCTTAAGGAACCCACTGGGTTAATAGAAATCGCCCATTATACAGCCTTGTGTCTCTTGTACAGCCCCCGATAAGGACAAACACGTGACCATAGCGCCCGCTGTCGTGCAAGTTGAGCTGTACAGTCTACAATAACCTGGGACTATTCGCTACCCAATGGCAGTGGATTTTAGGCACTACTGGTGCCCGTCGCTCTTTACAGCAATCTTTTCCTGCGCACTGCGCATTCGTGTGCTGAATTTCCAATGTGCCGGGATTTTTATACAACATTGTATTAGTGCTATGGAATAACAGTTTGCAATAACTCAAAGTTTCAGTGTGACTATTAAGCGTAAGTTTGCAACAATATGCGTGCAGTGCAAGATAAAATCGCGACCTATGTGTTAAAATTTCTCTGAATAAATACTTAACAACTATATAACAAGTCTTGATTCTGTCTCTTCAATCAATTATATACCTACAGTTTTGTTTCTAGGCTGGTGATTAAAAATGTTACATCCAATAATGCGGGAAAATATTATTGTCGAGCAAAGTTGGACGGATTTCCGCCGGCAAGACAGACTTTTCAGCTATATATTAATGGTATGTCATATTTAACTTTCATATGCACATTTTAACAAACTGAGTACGTGTAAATGTTATTCTCTGGCCTGTACGAAACAAATCATATAGAGAAGACATAATCATATACTGCCTTCTCATATGGTTATTTTGTTAGTACGCGACCATAACTGGAATGTAAATATAATATACACCGTATAACCAATATAACCAAGAAAAGATAACATATATCTTTATATGTCGTTATATTCAGTTCTGTTGATATTCTCTGAGTCTGGACTGATTCCAGCACAGCCATGAACAGAAGACAAGCCTGCGTCAATTTCTTAATAAATGATGTCTACACGTGAAATTAGAATTTTAGAACTTTGTTACCGGAACTCTTTCTACATTCCTTAATAGAATGAATGTAAAAAATCTTTTTATGACATATATACACATCTTAGCTGTTTTACTTGAACATATCGCGTAAAGTGTCCTTATTAAGCAGCACCGCCATCAAAAAATATATGACCGAAGAACCAGGTTTCAGGAGTTCCGTTTCATTGAGATGTGTTGTGTGTAAATTTCTCTTCTTGTTGACATATTGACATACTCAACCGTTTAACAGTTATAAGAGCGCAGACTATGCAACTAATTATTAATAACGTAGTTATTATTAATAGCCAGCATTGCTATGCAAAAAGTTACGGGATGCTACGCTGATGATGTTCTATAGGCTTTAAATAGACATTTACATTTGATGTGTCAAAAAAGAACATTTGATATTTATCTGGCGTGATCTGAAGATACATTAGGTAGATGATGCTTTATTCAAGGACAGATACTGATTTCGAGAAAGTCTAGTCATTGTGTTTTAGCGAACGTTTTCCTAAAACCATGTGCACGATATTGTTTGACTGAAGGTTAATACTTCAGAGTATACAATATACGAATGTTATTACCGTTGGTGTTGCCCTAGGCACATACAGACATTAATTCACCAATATAACAATGATCCTTTCAGTTTTATGCCAGAAGGCAATGTGGGAAAGATAGCTGTACCAAATATGTATTGAAAGTGGCTGCCACCGACGAACCATCACCCATAGATGATAGCTACCAAACGACAGAAATTTAGTAATATGCCGTTTATCATTACTGAATTAATTTATCCGGTTTTTACGTAAGATAGATTATCATGTTGTCTAGATGCGATATACAGTAGCAAACGCAGCTTCTGCTGCAACATACATAATTCAATTACGGATTGGTGGAGCTTTCTCAATTTTTACCATTAGATAGGATCATAGAATAGCACATACAGACGAAATAATTAACCTATATCTTTTTCCGCTTTCAGACAACGGTAGCAAAATTCCCATTTTAATGGCCAAAATCAGTTCAGATTCTAATCCTATGGTTTGTAACCTTGTAAGTGGTAAACTAATTAAGTTGAAGTTTTCATAGTGTTGATAACATAAATCAGGACACGCATAGTAATAATATAAACAACATAACCCTATCAATACAAAATAATAGTGTCAACTCAAAACCTCCTATTTTGAGCTAATACCGTGCATATAATTATGCTGCCCCGCGTAACTTGGGACTGGATCACTATGCAGTTCAAGTTTTTATAGGGCATGTTATGAGCTCATAAAATATAAGAATATCACCACTACATGCTCCCCACAATATAACATAATCTTTAGATCCGGTTTTGATTAAATTTTACGTAAATTTTGCTGTTGAATTGGAAATTGTTTCTTCCAAATGTTGTCTATAATGACATATATACTGATGACTTTGTAGTAGGTCCACTCTTTACTAATGAACTACCGGGCAAAAAATGCATTCTAAAAAGCTGAAATTACCCATGTTTCCTAACTTTCTCGAATGCATCGACCTATGACACAAATTCCAATATGGCTGTTCTTTGATTCTACACTGATTGCTCGCGGCGGAAACATGGGCTGAAATGTCGAAAACTGTTATACTGTGTGTCATTAGTTGCATAGTACAACTATTGACCTTCCTAATCTCACTGTAAATAAACGAGTACTATAGACACATAAGAATGCGTGAGGGTGATAATCCAACCATCTCAGCGCAGCTTTTACTTTATACTTTTGTAAAGGAATCATGCAGTTTGATTAGTGACGCTTTCGTTATAATCTCAGGTGTATCGAACAATTATTAATTCCTATAATATGACACGGAACGAGTCATATATCAAGACACTTCTAAAGAAGGCCGGCCATGTGTGGAGTAAAAACCATTTATAATTTTCAAGCTTCACCACTGTACCTTATTTGTTGTTATCATTACAGGGCCACCTACAGTGTACGTACGACGTCGACTAGAAGCTGACGAAGGCGATAACGTTGAGTTGGTATGTCGTGTCCGAGGTGAACCACCGGCAGATAACCCAATTATGTGGTATCGGAAACGAGGCGAGTCATCTTGTGGGTCATCATATGATACAGGATGGAGCCCTGTTGTTGCCGATGCGCTCGATAAGAATGAAAAACAACGATACTATGTGAGTTCATTATACATAGTAGCAATGCAGCAAATGCCATTTAGGTACTTAATAACCTAACATATAGTTTCCTGGGCAGGCAGTTATGTTTACAATCAAATATTTACTTCAAATAGTTGAGGTTGAGTTTCAAGCTGTACTTGATGATGATGTACGTAAAACGCTGTGTGCTAATTTCGTTCATTTTTACCGCACAAATCCAGTAACACTTGTCGACTAATGGTATTAGCACACGTACGCTTGGTAATATCTAGCAATAACTACTAAAACGATCATTGATCATAGAACACTCTACAAACATTGTTGTTCTGCTGCAGACACGTGAAACAAACTAAACCGGATGACAGTTTTACACTATGACAGACATTTGGACACATTACAATGTTTTTACTTTCTAGGTCGATCCCAAGCCACGTGTTGACAGCAATGGTATGCGTGTCTATACTCTTAGAATTCACAACGTCATTCAAAACGACTTCGGTTGTTTCAACTGTAGTGCCGTCAACAGCTACGGCGACGACTCTGCATTTATAACCTTGGTCAAAGGAGGTTGGTCGATTAATAACACAGTTTTTAATGATTTATAGTTTGTATGCAGTTTTCAATGTTTGCTATAGTAGTAGCAAACGATATAAACATTTGCGACAAAATAAAAGCAGTCCATTTATAGATATTTCAATTTGTAAGCATTGAGGTATGTCAAACTTCATACATGTTTTGTTTTCTGTAGCCCTAAATTCATGTAATCCTCGAGAAGCTTAGAACAACTTTTATATGCGTCTGTTTTATTTTTGCTTTCCATACATCAATATTTAACTAATAGCAGTTGTGTTCGATGTAATTCTATGCAATGCGTTAATTGTTGGCGTGGGTTTCTTATATTCAGATTAAAACAATGCTGACGTAACCCAGTCTTCCTTTCGACGACACGAGAGAGATAAAAAATAGGCGAATTGAAAATAGGTGTAGGCCCCTACAATCCTCCCCCGCCTACACCCTTGCTTAGAATGCTAGAAAAATTTGACCTTTACGACCAACAATATTATCGTGTTTTAAAGATATCGAGTAGTTAAATGTTGAATGGACATATATGCTTGCTGAATAATTTTTAAAACCTTCGTAGTGACCCGATTTTCGCTGCATCTAATAATTTTAGTTAGCGGAAGATTACTATTTTTTATAGTTGCTACGTAAACATCATTTGTAGTATATAACAAGTATGTACTGCGTTAGAAAGAACTAAGTGAGCGCAATGACTCAGAGAGGAGCGCCGGCTCGATTTCTAACAACATCGCCACATTTCATACCAAATTAGATAATCAACTCATTTTGATTTGTTTAATGTGGAACTGCTAGATAAAGTATTTAAACCGCGAACGGTCATTTAAACAAAACCACGATTGACTAGATGGCTAAAACTGTTGGAAATAAGTACTCTGGGTGCTTTAAACCAAGAAATAAGAAACCCATTTAAACCAAAAATTAACTACCTACGTTGCACACTTGTAATGTAGTTAGAATTCCATAAAAAGTAACAATTCTTGCACCTTCGTGTTATAAATATATATTCGCTCAGCGTTCAAAGAACGGTAGATTTCGGCTTGAGACGCAAAGGACTCTGAACATCGAAATTTTGGCTTTACTCTCTAATAGATAATGTTATTGGCTGAATTAGGCGTGTTAATTTCCATTTTGTATATTTCAGAATACTTCCCACTGTACTATCTGATCCCTGTTTGCATTTCTGTAAGCGTTTTGGTGATTGCCCTTTGTATTGCTGCAATCTACATCAATCGTTGTCGTTCTTGCCAGAACGCTAAATCATCTCAGTGTGACGGTGAGAATTGAATATAGTGTAAGATATTTGTACGTATCTAGGAAATTTTCGGTAAATCATACGATGATAAAAACACATCAATTTTAAATTGGATTTAACACTTCATTATATTTGTGCAATCATAGGATCGAACAGTCAGTTTTGTAAAATTCTTTGTTTTTGTTTCGATAGTGTTTAATGTGCCCACTATATGGACCTGATTTTCATACATACCCTTTTAGACATGATGTTTTGTACAAAACTAAAAAAAGATTTAGATCAGTGCAGAAATCTTCAATATTTTAATTGAGCTGCACTTTGCGCAATACTTGACATTCAGATTAAATTTTGTGAGTGATGTTCGAATTTTAGAGCAGGCGATAGGCGTTGCTTAGCGTTTAATCTTTGGTTTCAGATCACGATAGTGACGTGGTTGTCAAGTGTGAGTCATTGGATGGGAGCGCTGTTCCGCTTCATCGATACTATCCCGATATGTATGCGACATCTAATTCAGAGCCTCCGGATTACAATAACGGCAAGGTACAACTGAGAATGTTTTTTAAAGTTTTCTAATTTTTTATTTGTCTAAAGAATACTGTACATTTTCTTGTTTAGTATCTTTTTGCACAAAATTTAAGAAATTATTATTTTTAAAACTATTATTTTTATCATTTATTAATTATAATTAATGTAAAATTTTATATAATTATGATAAATAGTTAATAGTTCGTGTAATCGCTGTTATCATCACTTCAAAGTGCTATCAGCGAAGTGGAACATGGTGTACTGTTTTCACAAAATATAAGCTTGTTAGTAATTTTCCTATCGTGTTTGTTAGATTATAGTCTCTAAATAGCAGCGGACTCGCTTTTTAAGACATCATTCAGTTTTACATCGTGCCTCATTTTTCAGGTTAATTGTGGTTTTTGCGTTTATATCCTCTGAGATATTCTAATACAGGACTAACACATCAAGAATTTATTAGTCAGCTGGTGATGTATGATGCATAAGCACACTAAAATGTATAAAATTATTTTAAGGATTACATGCCTTTGCCTATGAGCGAACAAGGAGATTTCGACGCACTACCACCTCCATATCCCAATGGCACTGCAGAGTATTCGAATGGAAGCGTTTGCAGCAGCGGTCACAACGGCAACGGTAACGGAAACAGTTTTGGAGCCGCAACAACATTCGCAACTGTAGCGAATAATAGTTCGCCTATAAACGGTCATTTGGTGCATGTCACCTATTTAGACGACGCCGGGTGTGGTAACGTAACAACACCGCTCCTGGCGGAGGATTCTAATGTTTACGGTCAACCTCAGCAAGCAATTATATTGTCTTCATCTCAGGATCTTATTCAACAGCCGACACAATCATTGAATAACTACGGCGACTATGCTCCGCTAGTTGCTGTTGCGCCTGCTGGTTATCAAATTGTACCAGTTATGCCGATGAACGATTACAACCAGATTCCGCAGCAACTGCACTCACACGACTTTTCCAACGGTACTGCTGCTCAATTAGAAAATGGAAGTTTTCCTGGCTCTTCCCAGCTCTACAGTCAAAGTCTTAGTAGTCAACAACAAAAATCTTCACCTGTTATTTCAGCATTTGCCGGAATCAATGGAGCTGATCCATATTTTACCGCCAGCTCTTTGCCATTCAGTACCAACAACAGTAACGGTTATGTCACCCTGGTATCAAACGGAGTACCGCCTGGTTTCACTCAGCCACCGGCGCTTGTTACAATGGCCAACCTTCACAACAATAGCTTACTTTCTACTGGTGGTAGTACTGCTACATTTGACGCTAATGTAATAAATCAAAACAATGGCCTTTACAGCAATAGCTTTAGCTCAACATCGCCCTCAGTATTGATATCACCTGGACAACAACCTCCGATCACAGTAGCAACAACTCTAGAAACACTTCATGAAGTTCCTACTCCGGAAACTGAACGAACAGCTGCAACAGGCTCCACCACAGGATCGCTGGGTAAATCCGATTCGCAACATCGAGTTAGCAGTCAACAGTCGACGCATGTTTAAACGGTGCTATTCCCTAGTGTTACAATTGCATTTGAAGGCTTAACGTTAAATTAATTCTATAAATCCGGAATATTGGTACGTAGCTGGTTGGAAATCTTCACACGATGACTCATCTCGGGCCATGAGAGATCATTTAACGTGATTCTAACGTCATCGGCGAAGATATAGGTGACAATAAAGTCAGGTTATGTAAAACTATTGTTTTGTCAAAAATGAAAGAAATGATTATCATATTGTGAAGACTGCAGTTATGTTATCAAAATCTGATATTGCGCCCGTATAGTTTACGTTTGAGAAAAGTACCGCTGGACTAATCAAAGTATATACTTGGCATAAAGTAATAGCTGTTGTTAATGATCGGTCTTGTCTTTCAACATCTTACGAACTTGACATGATTTGACTTTCGATATTTTACGATAATTCAAAAAGTGGAAGACCTTGCTATAATATATAAATATAGTTTTTACATGTGTTGTTGTTATTTTATTCCGAACGAACTTGCCAAATATTACTTTTTACCGAGTATTAGAATTACTTGTTTTATATAATAATCGTTGCTTGCTAAATGGCATCATTTTATGTGAAGCTAGACCTTAGTCAGTGATTTAATAATCGATATACATTTACTTGGATATAATTAGTTTATGGTTTTTCTGTCCTTTCTGGTGATATTTCTACGAAAGCTACCGTGTGTCCTAGCCTGAAAATTTATTTATTGGTAAACAGTCATGACCTTTCAAAACTCAGGGAGCATACGTACTGCCTGTATTTTCGCAGTTACACCGTCACATCGGCCTCTCGCGGAACATACTTGAAAAATATTACCATGATAGAAAGTAATAAAGTAAAATTTTGTAGGACACTGTACCCGAAGAACGTCGACTTTGGTGGAATTTTTGTTAGTCAATTTGGATCCACAATTTCAGATATTTCAGATAGGCCGGAACATCCACTTTATAGGCTGGAAGAAACCATAGTAGTAGATGCAAGCATGCATTTGCTACATTTTTTACAGTGGCAGGATTCATATGTGGATGTGAAAGTGTTTGAAAATTGAAGTATCGTCGTACAACCTTGCTTGGTGTAATTTATAAGCTGACTGCATCTAGTTAGACTTTGGCGCTACATTAGTATATACCGAAGGTGTTTAGTTAGTTATGGACGCCGTTACAGTCGACTGTAATTATTAACAATCGTGGTAATTTTAAAATTATAACGAATGACAATGCCTGAGACTGAACTTGGAGCTGTGCTTAACTCATATGTATGCATAGTTAGAAGGTTTGTTTCTTTTCCATTATCCCTCCAGCCCGCGTTTGTCCAAAAATGGTCAGATTCTGGAAATTTTGGTATTTTCGTGATCCTCGAGACCTCCCCTGATCATTTCGAACAAAAAAGTGAATTTTTAAAATGTTTTTTTCGATTTTTCCGGATCCCAAGGGCACCCCTTGGGTACTCAAAAATTTTTTTTCTTCAAAATTGGATTTTTACTCACCATTCGACGCGGCTTGACGAGCTGAGTGTAATGGTGCTATTGTTAATAGGATCCAGCTAAAGCGTCCTAAGTTATGGCCAAAAACTGTTCAACTTCTGAGCCTCTCAACCTCCGATATTTTTGGCCATAACATAGGAGCCGGTTACCGGATCCCGTTAAAAATAGCACCATTACACTCAGATTGTCAAGCCACGTCGAATGATGGGTAAAAATCCAATTTTGCAAAAAAATTATGGGTTCCCTAGGGTTGGGACCCGAAAAAATCAAAAAAAATCTAAAATTTTAAAAATTCAATTTTTTGGTCAAAATGATCAAGGGAGGTCTCGAGGATCACAAAAATACCAAAATTTCCAGACTCTGACCATTTTTGGGAAAGATTTTACATTTTCGGATAATGGAAAAGAACCGAAGATTTTACCAATTACCTACCGTTTAGGCATTCCCCCCGCGGGTCAGACCCTGCCCTAATACGGTATTTAACCCTTCTCCCGAAGACTCGCGGTCATGTTCCCCTTTGAGCTGACTGACCTTTGGCACCGATTGTTTACGTACGTGTAGGTGCAGCTACTGTCATGTTCTACATCATGCTGCTTTAGAATTAATATATTGAACATAAATTCTGCTAGCAATACTTGTGCGTTGCGGACATCCATTGTATTTGTTCGATTAACAACCATTATATTTGTTTGATATAATATCCGCTGATAGATGTGTGGGCCTTGAATTTATCGAGGCGCCCCATGTGCAATTCTTCGGCGCCTTTCGATTCAGATTCTATAACCAATGTATGCCACTATTTTGACATTACATAAAACTGTACAACAAATACAGGGAGTTCATAACAAACATTTTATAAAAGACTATGCTACACGTTCATAGTCATGTATTTAACCGTATCGCATCACTTAATCGTTTTCTGGGCGATATTACCTAGCTCCAAGATTCTCCGGCGGAGGTAACAGCTACTCCCATTGCTTCTTGGTATAGTGAAATCTCTGAGACCGTCGGAAGGTAGCCAATACTCCCGAGAAGCGTGGCAAATACATTACTGGAGGTGGGCCGAAAAACGATTAAGTGATGCGATACGGTTAAATACATGACTATGAACGTGTAGCATAGTCTTTTATAAAATGTTTGTTATGAACTCCCTGTATTTGTTGGTACGGTTAATGTAAAAATAGTGGCACATTGGTTATAGAGCGCGCCGAAATTGCCGCGTGGCGCCTCAAAATAATACAAGGCCCACACTGTCTGGCCGGATATTATATAGAACAAATATAATGGTTGTTAATCGAACAAATACAATGGATGTCGCAAACACACAATTATTGTAGCAATTTATGTTCAATATATTAATTCTAGAAGGCGGCATAATGTAGAACATGACCGGCATAAGCCTACACGTACGTAAACAATCGGTCCAAAGGTACAAGATCACTGCAAAGGGATGGGCGGAGGTAAAGTGCGTCTTAGGGCAGGGTCTGACCCGCGGGGGAATGCCTAATAATTCCATCGTGATGTCAAATCTTCAGTTCTTTTCCATTATCAATGTAAAATATTTCCCAAAAATGGTCAGAGTCTGGAAATTTTGGTATTTTCGTGATCCTAGACCTCCCTTGATCATTTCGACCGAAAAATTGAATTTTTAAAATTTTCAATTTTTTTTTTTGATTTTTCGGGTCCCAACCCTGCGGAACCCCTAATTTTTTTGCAAAATTGATTTTTTACCCATTCATTCGACGTGGCTTGACAATCTGAGTGTAATGGTGCTATTTTAACAAAAATTGCTAACCGCTATAAGTTATGGCCAAAAATGCGGAGGCTGAGAGGTTCAGCAGTTTTTGTGGCCATAAGCAATGCTTGCTGGATCCAGTTGAGCGATGGCGCTATTACGCTCAGCTCGTCAAGCCGCGCCAATGGTGAGTAAAAATCCAGATTTGAAGAAAAAAAAATTTTTGAGTACCCAAGGGTGCTTAGAAATCCGGAAAAATCGAAAAAAAAACATTTTAAAAATTCACTTTTTGTTCGAGAAAATGATCAGGGAAGGTTGCGAGGATCCGCGAAAATACAAAATTTCCAGATATTAACCATTTTTGAACGCGGGCTGGGGGATATTGGAAAAGAAACAAACATTCTAACTATGCATACATATGAGTTAAGGCGCGGGTCTCAGTCTCAGCCATTCTCATCCGTTATAATTTAAAAAAAAAATTACCACGATTGTTAGTAATTACAGTCAAGTGTAAGACTTTTCGCGGTCCATAACAGACTACAAACACTTCGGTATCCTAATGTAGCGCCAAAGTCTGACTAGAATGCAGTCAGCTTATAAATTACACGAGGCAAGGTCGGGGGTACGGTACTTCAATCATGCAAGTTTCAAACACTTTTAGGCATATACCATAGGATACATTTGTATAGTTGCCACTGTAAGAAACTTAGCAAAATGCATGCTTGCAAAATTACTACTATGGTTTCTTCCAGTATAAAATAAAATGTTTCCGGCCTAAAAAATATGGTGTGAAAAATTGTGGATCAAATTGACTAACAAAAAATTCCACCAAATAGAAAACGTTCTTCGGGTACAGTGTCCTACGAAAGATTTTTTACTTATTCTTTCTATCATGGTAATATTTTCAGAGTGTTCACAAGAAGGCGTCTAACTGCCGAAAAGGGCGGTCTCGTGCTCCCTGAGTTTTGAAAGGTCATGACTGTTTACCAATAAAAGCAATA
>JASANE010027365.1:0-15538 GCA_030248225.1 Trileptium ribeirensis
TGGGTATCATGTCTTTTGGATATCTGCATGTCAGATTTTGCAGCAAAAGTTTCCCATTTCCAGTCAAAATTAGGTAAAAGTTAACGTTAACTATAATGTTGAAACAGTGACACAACACAAATTAACAACTGTTTCTTAAAAGAAGCTGTGTTTATGCCTAATCTGCGTTAAGCACTCTATCAGATCCATTTAAAGTAAAGTCGAATGTCAGACAGGGTTGAATTCTTTAACGACTCTGTTCAACTTCGCGATAGATTGGGTCGCAGCTTTGCACCAACGAGATAGACCTGTGTACAATGAGGCTGAAGGACTGACTACGCCGATTACACTAATGACATTGCCGTTATCGCGGAACATGAACGTCAACTTCAAAACATGCTCGAACGGCTGAATGCCGCAAGCAGAAAGGTCTCATAATTAGAGAACAAAAAAATTACGTCGTGCGAATGAAAGATTTTCTAACAGTAAAACATAACGGAACGACGAAAAGACGTTAACCGATTCTGCTAGCTCGGAAGAACAATGTGCCTAAGTAGCAGGCGTTACGGAAGTATTCATCCGCATCTCTAAGACTCGGACATGTTTTAGTGGCATGAATTACTGGCCCGTTGACAGTGCGGGAGATCCGCATGTCCGTCCACCTATTTGGCCGAAACCACCCTGTGCAACAAACCCAAAACCTTTGTCTCTAAAATTATGATTTCTGCATGCAAACTGTTTTAAAACAACAGCTGCCATTAGTTCTAATGCTAAAACGGTGTTTTAAAGCTTAAAAAACTTGTCGGACAGTATATCCACGAAAAAATATGGAAGTATTTAATGTTTTTAAACAAAATTTATTCTCCTCCATTGAGATTTCCCCCGAGTATGAACAAAGGGAAACCGGAAATCCCCCACCGCCATTTTTCGTAATACTGTGGACAGGCTAGTATTAAAGGCGTAGCCAGGAATTTTGAAAGGGGGGGGGGTCGCGGCAAACAGTGGGTACCTAAAAGGGGGGTCGCGCTCAGAAATGTGAAAGCGGGATCCAGAATTAATATATTAAGGACGCCATAAACAAGCAAAAATGCAACTGTTGCCAAAATAGCGAATTTTTTATATACACAAAATGTAAAGTTTGGTTAAAAATACGGTTGAAAGTAATTATTTTCAAGTGCGAGAGAGGCTAGTTTTAGGACAATTTTCGATATGATTTTATCATTCAAAAAAATTATGTTTGGGTTGAACCAAAGGGGGGATCGCGACCCCCGCAACCCCCCTTCCTGGCTACGCCCTTGGCTCGTATTATAGTGTTCGAAAGATGTCACCAGTGACCACGAACACTAAACTATTCGATGAGAACGCGTGCATGCGGTCCATACTCTTCTATGCTAGCGGCACATGGTCGGTCAAGGTGAGCGACATACATAACATCGATGTGTTACGAAATTTCTGCCGACGGAGAATCCTCGACGTCTCGAAATTTGACCGTCTACCGAACATTATTCTAAGAGCCTGGGCCGGCCATGTGATGTCAACTTGTGATCTGCTAAAGAAAGCATGCGTTAAATTACTATCCAAGACACACGCACGTTTTGAAAACTTGCAACGGCAAAGGCTCCAGCACATAGGACTCGACCAAAGGAACTACACCTCAGGGCAGTCAGCGACTGCGAACAGTGGAGCCGCCATATCCCACTGAGACAATGGCGTCATCACCCAATCTCTGCTATGATCCCTACAGCCAACAACAGAAAAATGCGGCGAGTTATGGTATATAACAGGAGATGGTAGATACGCAGGCACCAAGCTACCGCAGGCTCAGGTAATCAATGTAATTCTACAGATATAAATATTGGTGCAAAAGCATCTTATCACAACAGGGACGTTTTGTTTACATCTTAAAGCTTTAAAACATCATAACACATAGCAGCTGTAGTAGTGAATGGCAGTGTAGTATACATTCTTTAAGTTTAAATAAATATTTGAAATTTTAGGATAACGTTGTCCATATCCTGATATATATCCCACGGTTTTATCCGGATATGGTAAAACATATATATATCCCTGCCAATGACTATATAATAAATGCATGCACTGACATGCAAAACATTCATTTCGTGTGTGCAATGTCACGCTTTATTTTTTCGTAGCAACTACAGATCTGATACCAGATACAGGCTGCTACTTCACAGGCGAATGACAGTGACACCAATCTTGCACAAGAAACCAATGACTGCTTCTGAGTTTTTTAGATATGGATTTCAGTAATTCTTCATAGTAAAACATTATCTTCTTTCACGCTCTGTTCCTGGACACTCTTGTTCATGAAGTGAATCATTATTCCGTTCATAAATATCGGACCAGCTAGGCAGGAACGGATTGAGTTTATTCGTCGTAATTGGGTGACGGCACCACGCCAGGTACGTGTTATAATGGCACGTTCTGAACCAATACAACAGTATCTATGCATCCATTGTAAGCAGGACTGTGGAAGAGTACGGTACATGACTCTTTCTTGACCAGGACTGTGTAAGAGTACGGTACTGGTAAGTAGTCCGACTATTTTCTTCATTTCTGTTAATTATATAATTGATCTGATTTAAAGATGACAGTCAGCTTCAAATCTTTAAAGATTTTAATATAACGGTCAGGTATTGACGGTCCGAAAAGATCCGACCAGCAGCGCACCCGACCCGACCCTACTTTATTAAATGTTATAACCTTGATAGCCTCGAAGGCCGAAACCAATTATATATATATATATATATATATATATATATATATATATATATATATATATATATATATATATGTATATATATATATATATATATATCAGGGAATAACCGGAACCGAAATTTACCGGAACCGGAACCAGCAACCGGAACCGTCCATTTAAACCGGATCCGGAACATGGTCTTCGGAATTTCTATATAGTAAAACAGATGATGGAAGAAATGAAGGTATAATGGATTTAAAATGCATTAAAAATAACTTGTACATTAAACTTAATGTATTGTGATGGCATTATTGCCTTTCTGAAACTTTAAAGAGACTGAGGAAGCTAATAATGTTTATTTGTCGATAAAATATGTCGGTTTTTGGACATTCAGAGCAAAAAATGTCTTTCACTATACACCATTGCGTATACTGCGTCAAATCGAATGTGCTTACAAAGCTTTGAGCGTAGAATACACACTTTCGCTCTGTCTCCAGTCGCTTCCATTTACTACACATATATACGTTTGTTGCATGTTCTTCTGCAGGCAACTTAAAATTATTGGTTTATATGATTCTAAGAGGAAATAATAGATAGAAGGTAATTTTCTGATCAGTGGTCAGAGACACTGTTTAGGCTAGCGTTGGACAAACAGTGCCCGTCAGTTAGATCATAATGATGATAACTTTCTAATCAGACTGCTATAAATGAAACACACTGTGATGCTGCTGGCACAGTTTCAATAAATACAGTTCATTGCCAAGAAAGCAGTTTCTAGGTGCGTTGCAGATAACGTTAGTTTACTTCAATTTAGACTGATTTACCAAGTTTACAAGCGCACTGGCGGATGCTTGACGCAATTTATGTTAGCCAAGGATACTCTAAGTACTTCTGCGTAAGCCATACTCTGTTATGTACCGAGTTGGACCGGTTTAATTCAAACGTATCCCACAGACTTCTGGATGTGTAAAATAGCTGCTACAAGCATCAATCTGGCTTTGATTTAACAAACTCCTGCAGGTTACCTATTATGAAAAATTCCTGCTCAGCTTACGTGCCCTACTTTAGTTTCACACGGCAAATTGGTTAGTTGATCTTTTCGTTTGCTTGAAATTATTGGAGCTTGATCATTGTATAATATATATCACATATGTTTGAATTACAGGATGAAGCAAAAAAACTTGGAAAATTTTTAAACCGGAATTCCGGTTCCGGTATGGTTTTTGCCCTTTGCCGGAACCGCAACCGGAACACGATTTTCGCCGGAACCGGAATTCCGGTTACTCCCTGATATATATATATATATATATATATATATATATATATATATATATTAAAAATATTGTGGTAAAAGTTCAACCACAGCAGGCATCATTAATTTGAAAAAAAGCAGCTAAATTTTATGCAGTGAAAATTAGCGAACATGTCTCCATTCGAAACTCGTCATTAGACAACTTCAACACAGGTGAACCGAGGCCACGATGGTCCTGCAATTAAGCGATATTAGCACCCTTTCTTCTACCATTTTTCCACGCTACATTTTTGTGCAATACGAAATTTTCTATGTCCGCTTCTTCAATTGTAACTTAATGCCGCCCGGCTTAGTTACATTTGTTGAATAGCAGTGCCACCAACTCCAATGGCATCCCAAACTATAGCATGGTACGTGATAGGAAGTCGCTTAAGGGCAGCTCTAAAACGCTTTTATTGTAAAAACGGTGTCGGCCATGTTAAATAGTACTCTATTTTAGTATCTACCGAAATGATTTGTAATTCAAAACCTCATTAAATTACAACTATCTTTATGGACGTATTTTGTAGTTTCTGCATAACACACGTCATGTTGATCGAATGTATATAGTGAACAGTCACTCGAAATATGTCAACATGAAACAGTAAATATCATTAGGTACAGAACAATCATTCCATCACACCGAGCAGGCTTTAAGCCTGGAAAGAGGCGCAAGTTCCGCGCTGAGGCCGCAAACTTAGTTATATGTACACATACGTTTCGCATTTTTATATAACCTGTGGTGCACCAGTTTAATTCATTTACGTGCCCGTGTAGCACACCGCATCTATAAGAAATCCAGGAATATACTCGGAATAGCAACGAATAACTGACATTACGAGAAACTAAAACAACAAAAAACTATCACGATGATTTCATGCATGCCATTTAGAGAATGCGTTCCAAACTTAAATTTTCCTATTATAATACAACTATTATTTCCATACATAAAGTCTTCTGCACCATTTACTTCACCCCAGCCCAGCCGACCCGATCTGCACTCCACCAGACCCAACAGCCATCTCTAATCGGGTTACTGCTCTGGTGTTATTGAGATAAATCGCATGTCTTGCTTGAGCTACCTTCATTACATGCTGTTCAAACTAGTTCACCTTTTCATTTTTCTCTGTTACACAACTATATTTTACTGGGCATCCAGTGACATGTGCGTTAGAGTAGCCGTTTATAAATACGTCGCACCATAAATACTGTATTCAGTCTATTAAATATTGTTTGCCATATAATTTGTCTTTGAAATGCTTTATTGCAGAGCTTATCATAGCGCAGAAGGCTGTAATGGCAGGGGTGGTGGTCGAGCGGAGCTTGGCGAAGCCGAGCGAAGCGTTTTTATTTTCTGTCTGGGAGCAAAAATGTCGATGGCCGTTCGTCCGTTCGTCTTTCATGGATCTCAAGAACCACTGAACCGATTTTAAAAAAAACTTTTTTTGTTTGAAAGCCTATCATGTCAGAGTGTGCACCTGATATTTGGGATTAAAAAATTTGGAGGAGAAAGGACAAGGAGGAGAAAGATACGATTTATCGGCGAGCGCAGTGAATAGATTATCGACGAAGACTTGAGTTTCTCTTATTCGCTCACATCTCGAATACACGTCGTCCGCCTGGTGACCATATTACAAAAAGGATATTACACTCATTGAGCGCGTTCAACGTCGCGCCACAAAATTTGTTCCGGTGTTAGCCACTTATCATACACTCACGATTGCAACAGCGCCAGCTTCAAACATTGGAGACAAGACGACTCAGGGCGGACCTAATCTTATTGTTCAACGCAATCCTCGGCAATATTGACTTCCCGATCAATAAATGGTTCGACTTCATTGCCGATAATCGTCTTCGGGGTCACGTCTACAAGCTTCGAGCACGAGTTCAACCACGTCTGGATTTCGCTCGCTACTCTTTCGCTTATCGTGTTGTGAATAGTTGGAACAGTTTGCCTGCTTCGGTGGTCGGGGCTCCTTCAGTGTCAGTGTTCAAGTCGCGTCTTAATGCATCGGGCTATTTGCCCGAGCTGTAGTCTGCGATGCCGTTCCAGTCCTATTACAGGATCAAAACGTTCAAACGAAAGTCAATCGATTCAATCTGACACATTTGCCATCTCAAATGAGAGGGCTTTTCTGGGTGGAACTGGACAGTCCACGGATCGACCAGAATCCGCCCGGGTCAAAGGTGAATTCTGTCTGCAGAAATACATCCAATTGATCGACACAAAATTCTTTCAGTTCTGGAACTGACTTGTCTTTCTTAACAAGGGCAAGGACATACTTGGCCAACGCTGCTGGATCTGCATCGCAGCACTTCATCCGGACTACCACTTGCCAACGAAAGGATACTGAGAATTGATGTGGCAAGAAACAAAAACATCCAATTTTTGGGCCTTCGGAATGGAATAAACTGCCGCTTGCTTTGCGAAGTCCAGACCGGTCAATGCTCACCGGTCCGGCCCCCCTCCATGTACGTATATATAAATTTTGAGTGGTTAATTAGTAATTAGCTAATTAGTTAAGCTTATGCAGATAAAATCGAGAATTTTGCAATATTTTTGTTATTTATTGAAATAGAATCGTTTGGATCAAACCATTATAGGGTTTTTTGGGGTCGAAGAATTCAAATATAATATTTTTTACCAATGATAAAGCCCTATGCAATGTAGTTATTTGAGGAACATAAAATTGAGTATATACCTACATTCGTAATGTCACAGCCCAAGCTCCGCTCACAAATGTAGTTCCACTACCGAGTAGTAGTGACTAACAAATGATTGTTGCTGTTGGTGATCGACTTTTTGTTAAGGCAGCTTGGCCTGCCCAAAGTGTCTGGGAATGGTGGTGCCCCGATTTTCCAAATCCCAATGTCAGTCCCCTCCTACCTAACTGACCCGAAATCGACACGTTCAACTATGTCCATTAATTTTGCTGCATACTAAATATATGTAATGCTAATTTCTACTATTTCTAATGTTAAATCGTTGTTTTATACCCCTTATAATATTTGAACGACATTCAAAACTACCTGAAAATTAAAAATATATATTATATATATACATTTACGATTTACCGGACTACGAAGTGAACAGGCCTTGGACCGATCCGGCTGGAGACATGGTATAAACCGTCCAACCTCCGTCAAGGAACTCAAAGGACGTAAAACGTGTTGTTGTTGTATTTATATACGTTTACAACAAAATTTTGTTCCACTTCCAATTAACACGGGACCTCCTAAATTTCCCCTCTCTCTTTACGATATGTAAACCAGGTATATAGCTGTGGTCGATGCCGTAATGGATAGTTGTTAGGACGGGGTTCGGAGTTCGCTGTTGTTATCGCCAATTGTTACTGTTCCTATACATTGCTGCGCCCAATAGCTATTATGGTGGAAAGGAAATTTGGTTCGTAATTTATTTTATTGTGTCAATTTCAATTCTTTCCACCATTTGCGACATCGGTACCTATCTGTATGGTTGGTGTTTCAAAAATGACGACACCGGTATTGTGATTAGCACAAGTGATTATCGACCAAGCCTTAATAAAGACATATTTTACCAAATTGCTAGCATTTATTTAAAGTAGGAAGAATATATAACACGCTTACAATGCTTTCTTTAACAGTAAGAATGTCAAGTATATCCAAAATATCACCAATGAAACATAACATACCGTAATTCCGCGAAATATTTGATCTTGAACTTCCTCTGCCATCTCTAGACATTATGGTGATGTTTGTATATATATAATTACAGTTTTTACAGAAATTGATAAGAACAATGGCTACAATATACATAATCATTTCAATACGATTTCGTGGGTTTCCAGAATAGAAACGGATAACCACTGTTTTGCCAAATACGGCCACAAGAATGACAACCCCTAAAACCCTACCATTTACGAAGGATCATTACCGACGTACAGAATTTCTGGTCGACAACGAAGAGGGTTAACAGTAGAAACGTGCTTTTTTGAGCAAAATGTCGTTCCCCCAAGACTCGAAGGAGAATTTTTTGAAGATTTTTCTGTAGTAGTACTGTATAAATTGCATCCTAGTGCATTTGGTAAGTATGAAATCAATGGCAAGGCTACAAGAACATTTGCGACAGCATACGTATTTGTCGTTACATCCGGAAGAGTTCTCTCATAGATAACATAGAAATTAAATTCTGTGGTTAGGACAAGGTTCACAATGTCGTTAATAAACTTACGTTTTCCTGTGATTTTTTAACAACTGCATGGCACTGAGGTCCACATATGGGCAACGAGACTGATCCCTGACCCGGTTGGCCACTTCCGGTCCTCAAAGTTTGACCCTTAAATTTTTGATTTAAACCCCGAATAGTTTTTATCTTCAACCATAGTAAGGTGCAATTTTAGCAAATTTTGGCATCTGGTGCTCTATTCTCAGCCGAAACACTGCAGTAAAACTGACGCAGACATTTATGTAAAAGGGCACCTCTGCCTGATTTCTCAAGATCCAGAGATCCGCCTGTTGCTCCGAAGTCAAACTCCGCCACAACGTCCGATCTGCCAGGTTTATCATTTCTTCTGGAATTCCCCAATGCTTTTTGATCGCCATCTTTTGCGTGGGGCGAGAGGCGAGTATGTCCGGTCCAAGCGGGATAAAAATCTCGCAGCACTGTCCGTTTCAAACGGCTCAAAAAAAATTTTCGTCGCCACTTCTTACAATCGGCCGGAATAATGAGCCAATAAGATTCGCGTTGGCAGGCTTTCACGAACCATGCTTAGGTATTGGGACATCTACTTGCAAAACGAGGTCACACGAGTCCAACAGTGGTGCGACACATGGAAAATGCGTTCAAGCTTGCCAAGTGTGCTGTATTGCGTGGACGACCCTCGGTATATTTCGTTTACAGACTTTCCGCAGGCAATATCCCTGTTGTCAAATCAATACGCGACCTGGGTGTCATTATTTCTAATTCCCTTCTCCCTTTTAACATTTTGATTTCGTCGAGAAGTCTGCCAACAGATGTATTGGGCTTATTAGACGACCGGTGGCATCCATATCAATTGACGTCATCCAAAAATGCTCGGCAAGGCGTTGGTACGCCCTATCCTCGAGTACGGAGCTGTGGTTTGGTCACCACAGTATGTTACGCATGTTGAACGTTTGGAACGTATTCAACGATGATGTCTCCAAATTGCCACTGATTTCGATCGTACAGCTGTGTCAAGACTTGAAGAGCGCCGGTTAACGATTGCTTTGGTGCATACCTTTAAAATTTTGAGCAACTTCAGTCCTCTCTATCTTGGCGACTTCTTCACACAATTTCTCGATTGCGACACCTACGTGGCCATGATAAAAATTTAGCTGTAGAGTACAGCCGAAATAACGTCCCGCAAGCACTTCTTCTGCAACCGAGTTGTTCACCACTGGAACGCTCTTCGTGGTGGCGTTACCGCTGCACCTACAGTTAGTTCTTTCAAAACGTCTTTGAGGAGCATCCGGACGGATTCTTATGGCGCTCTATACTTTCTAAGGTAAGATATATGACCCAGTTAGTGAAGCAGGCGCCTTCGCAGAACAACTGACAGGGGTTCTACGTGAGCTTTGCTCGTTCAGCGTTTTAGATGCGAGCCAGTCATGTTAAGCGCAATATTCGGTGGCTGCAAAATTTTTTCAACGTTGAAAGTGTCGGGTAGGTCCATCGATTTGACACGATCGGGTTTTTCTGACGCATATAGTAAGGCTGGGACGAATCGAAAACAACACATTCCGATTTACAAAACCTCTATCGGAACCGCCATTCCGATTTAAAAAATTGTCCACATTGATTTGCTTTGTCTGTGGTCTAATCATACGTTATAAATACACACACAATAATCAAGTTACAACACAACCAAACAAAAAAGAAAAGAGTAACTCAGAAAATGACCCCACGAAACGTAAGCACAAACACAATTTCAGTAAAAATTTTTCGCCTACTCCCGGCTGGAGTTTAATTAAACAAAGCTAGGTCGATGGTCTCGCGAGTTTACCCAATCAGAAATCTCGGTACACGTTAGAACGTCAACCGGTCTAAATTTATAGATACGAGAAAGTATGGATTATTGAAATATTTTTCTGTAGCTTCCTGCCAATATAAATCGCGTGAAGCACCATACTTAGTGCGCTTGTAAACTTTGAAATTGTAATCAGTCTACATTGAAATAAAAAGTAGTTAACATATGTTCATAGCAGCCAGAAAACCACGTTTTTGGGAACGTAGTCTATGTATTGAAACTGCGCCAGCAGTATCACTGTTCGTCTCATTTATAGTACTTCTTATCAGAAATTCGTCTTCATCATCTAACTAAGCGGCACTGATTGCCGAACACTAGGCTGAACAATATCTCCGGCCAACGATCAGAAAAGTATAGTATATCTTTTTTGTTTTCTTTTAGAACCATATAAACCAACAATTTCAAGTTTCCTGCGAATCAGTATCTGCAACGTATATTGAAGATCGAATGTTTTTGCACTATAATTACTAAGCAAACGCGCGCGGTGTTCAGTAGCTATTGTACTTATGATTCTTAAGTTTTCTGGTTATCGAAACCTCCGCTTACTTAGAGGCGTAATATGTATATCGTGACATAACATGTATATCAAGGAATAACCGGAACGGCATTTACCAGCACCGTTCTTATAAACTTGAACCGGAACCTGGTTTTTGAAACATATAGTTAAACAGATGAAGGCACTGTGGATTTTAAATATAAAAATTCATTTTACATTAAAGTTAATGTATTGCGATGACATTATTGCCTCTATGGTACTTTGAAGAGGCTGAGAAAGTTAAAATATTTATTTATCGTCCAGGATGTCTTGTTTTTTAAAGTCCCAGCGGGAAACTGCCTTCCGATGTACAGGCTTGCGTAATGTGCGTTAAACTGAATGTTCTTGTAACGCATGCAGCGTAGATTAGACCATTTTGGTCTGTCTCCAATCACATCCCTTTAGTAGACATATATTCGTTGCATGTTATTCCGCAGGAAACTTGAAATTGTTGGTTTATATGGTTCTAAAAGAAAATAAAAAGATATACTATACTTTTCTGATCGTTGGCCGGAGATATTGTTCAGCCTAGTGTTCGGCAATCAGTGCCGCTTAGTTAGATGATGAAGACGAATTTCTGATCAGAGTACTATAAATGAGACAAACTGTGATACTGCTCGCGCAGTTTCAATACATAGACTACGTTCCCAAAAACGTGGTTTCTGGCTGCTTTGAACATATGTTAACTACTTTATTTCAATGTAGACTGATTACAATTTCAAAGTTTACAAGCGCACTGCCTGGTGCTTCACGCAATTTACATTAGCAAAGCTTACAGAAAAATACTTCAATAATCCATACTTTATCGTATATATAAATTTGGACCGGTACAGTTCTAACATATACCGAGATTTCTGATTGGGTAAACTGCACAACCATCGACCTAGCTTTGTTTAATTAAACTCCAGCCGGGTGTAGGCGAAAAATTTTTACTGAAATTGTGTTTGTGCTTACGTTTCGTGGGGTCATTTTCTGAGTTACTCTTTTCTTTTGTTTGGTTGTGTTGTAACTTGATTATTGTGTATTTATAACGTATGATTAGACCACAGACGAAGCAAATCATGTGGACAATTTTTTAAATCGGAATGGCGGTTCCGATAGGGGTTTTTTAAATCGGAATGTGTCGTTTTCGATTCGTCCAGCCTTACTATATGCGTAGGAAACCCGATCAGTCAAATGGATGGACCTACCGACACTTTCAACGTTGAAAATTTTGCAGCCACAGAATATTGCGCTTAACATGACTGGCTCGCATCTAAAACGCTGAACGAGCAAAGCTCACGTAGAACCCCTGTCAGTTGTTCTGCGAAGGCGCCTGCTTCACTAACTGGGTCATATATCTTACCTTAGAAAGTATAGAGCGCCATAAGAATCCGTCCGGATGCTCCTCAAAGACGTTTTGAAAGAACTAACTGTAGGTGCAGCGGTAACGCCACCACGAAGAGCGTTCCAGTGGTGAACAACTCGGTTGCAGAAGAAGTGCTTGCGGACGTTAGTTCGGCTGTACTCTACAGCTAAATTTTTATCATGGCCACGTAGGTGTCGCAATCGAGATTGTGTGAAGAAGTCGCCAGGATCGAGAGGACTGAAGTTGCTCAAAATTTTAAAGGTATGCACCAAATCAATCGTTAACCGGCGCTCTTCAAGTCTTGACACAGCTGTACGATCGAAATCAGTGGCAATTTGGAGACATCATCGTTGAATACGTTCCAAACGTTCAACATGCGTAACATACTGTGGTGACCAAACCACAGCTCCGTACTCGAGGATAGGGCGTACCAACGCCTTGCCGAGCATTTGGATGACGTCAATTGATCTGGATGCCACCGGTCGTCTAATAAGCCCAATACATCTGTTGGCAGACTTCTCGACGAAATCAAAATGTTAAAGAGAAGGGAATTAGAAATAATGACACCCAGGTCGCGTATTGATTTGACAACAGGGATATTGCCTGCGGGAAGTCTGTAAACGAAATCTACCGAGGGTCGTCCACGCAATACAGCACACTTGGCAAGCTTGGAACGCATTTTCCATGTGTCGCACCACTGTTGGACTCGTGTAACCTCGTTTTGCAAGTAGATGCAATACTAAGCATGGTTAGTGAAAGCCTGCCAACGCGAATCTTATTGGCTCATTATTCCGGCCGAGTGTAAGAAGTCGCGACGAAAATTTTTTGAGCCGTTGAAACGGACAGTGCTGCGAGATTTTTATCCGGCTTGGACCGGACATACTCGCCTCTCACCACGCAAAAGATGGCGATCGAATAGCATTGGGGAACCGAGAAGAAATGATAAACCTGGCAGATCGGACGTTGTGGCGGAGTTTGACTTCGAGCAACAGGCGGATCTCTGGATCTTGAGAAATCAGGCAGAGGTGCCGTTTTACATAAATGTCTGCGTCAGATTTACTGCAGTGTTTCGCTGAGATAAGCACCAGATGCCAAAATTTGCTAAAATTGCACCTTACTTTGGTTGAAGATAAAAACTATTCGGGGTTTAAATCAAAAATTTAAGGGTCAAAGTTTTGAGGACCGGAAGTGGCCAACCGGGGTCAGGGATCAGTCTCATTGCCCATATGTGGACCTCAGTGCCATGCAGTTGTTAAAAAATCACAGGAAAACATAAGTTTATTAACGACATTGTGAACCTTGTCCTAACCACAGAAAATTTTATTTCTATGTTATCTATGGAGCTCTTCCGAATATAACGACAAATACGTATGCTGTCACAAATGTTCTTGTAGCCTTGCCATTGATTTCATACTTACCAAATGCACTAGGATGCAATTTATACAGGTACTACTACAGAAAAATCTTAAAAAATTTCCTTCGATTCTTAGGGGAACGACGTTTTGCTCAAAATAGCACGTTTCTACTGTTAACCCTCTTCGTTGTCGACCAGAAATTCTGACGTCGGTTAATGATCCTTCGTAAATGGTAGGGTTTTAGGGGTTGTCATTCTTGTGGCCGTATTTGGCAAAACAGTGGTTATCCGTTTCTATTCTGGAAACCCACGAAATCGTATTGAAATGATTATGTATATTGTAGCCATTGTTCTTATCAATTTCTGTAAAAACTGTAATTATATATATACAAACATCACCATAATGTCTAGAGATGGCAGAGGAAGTTCAAGATCAAATATTTCGCGGAATTACGGTATGTTATGTTTCATTGGTGATATTTTGGATATACTTGACATTCTTACTGTTAAAGAAAGCATTGTAAGCGTGTTATATATTCTTCCTACTTTAAATAAATGCTAGCAATTTGGTAAAATATGTCTTTATTAAGGCTTGGTCGATAATCACTTGTGCTAATCACAATACCGGTGTCGTCATTTTTGAAACACCAACCATACAGATAGGTACCGATGTCGCAAATGGTGGAAAGAATTGAAATTGACACAATAAAATAAATTACGAACCAAATTTCCTTTCCACCATAATAGCTATTGGGCGCAGCAATGTATAGGAACAGTAACAATTGGCGATAACAACAGCGAACTCCGAACCCCGTCCTAACAACTATCCATTACGGCATCCACCACAGCTATATACCTGGTTTACATATCGTAAAGAGAGAGGGGAAATTTAGGAGGTCCCGTGTTAATTGGAAGTGGAACAAAATTTTGTTGTAAACGTATATAAATACAACAACAACACGTTTTACGTCCTTTGAGTTCCCCTGACGGAGGTTGGACGGTTTATACCATGTCTCCAGCCGGATCGGTCCAAGGCCTGTTCACTTCGTAGTCCGGTCAATCGTAAATGTATATATATAATATATATTTTTAATTTTCAGGTAGTTTTGAATGTCGTTCAAATATTATAAGGGTATAAAACAACGATTTAACATTAGAAATAGTAGAAATTAGCATTACATATATTTAGTATGCAGCAAAATTAATGGACATAGTTGAACGTGTCGATTTCGGGTCAGTTAGGTAGGAGGGGACTGACATTGGGATTTGGAAAATCGGGGCACCACCATTCCCAGACACTTTGGGCAGGCCAAGCTGCCTTAACAAAAAGTCGATCACCAACAGCAACAATCATTTGTTAGTCACTACTACTCGGTAGTGGAACTACATTTGTGAGCGGAGCTTGGGCTGTGACATTACGAATGTAGGTATATACTCAATTTTATGTTCCTCAAATAACTACATTGCATAGGGCTTTATCATTGGTAAAACATATTATATTTGAATTCTTCGACCCCAAAAAACCCTATAATGGTTTGATCCAAACGATTCTATTTCAATAAATAACAAAAATATTGCAAAATTCTCGATTTTATCTGCATAAGCTTAACTAATTAGCTAATTACTAATTAACCACTCAAAATTTATATATACGTACATGGAGGGGGGCCGGACCGGTGAGCATTGACCGGTCTGGACTTCGCAAAGCAAGCGGCAGTTTATTCCATTCCGAAGGCCCAAAATTGGACGTCTTCGTTTCTTGCCACATCAATTCTCAGTATCCTTTCGTTGGCAAGTGGTAGTCCGGATGAAGTGCTGCGAAATGGAGATCCAGAAGCGTTGGCCAAGTATGTCCTCGCCCTTGTTAAGAAATAAAAGTCAGATCCAGAACTGAAAGAATTTTGTGTCGATCAATTGGATGTATTTCTGCAGACAGAATTCACCTTTGACCCGGGCGGATTCTGGTCGATCCGTGGACTGTTCAGTTTTACGATAAAAGCCCTCTCATTTGAGATGGCAAATGTGTCAGATTGAATCGATTGACTTTCGTTTTAACGTTTTGATCCTGTAATAGGACTGGTAACGGCATTGCAGACTGACAGCTCGGGCAAATAGCCCGATGCATTAAGACGCGACTGGAACACTGACACTGAAGGAGCCCCGACCTAATCTTATTGTTCAACGCAATCCTCGGCAATATTGACTCTCCGATCAATAAATGGTTCGACTTCATTGCCGATAATCGTCTTCGGGGTAGCATACGTAACTGAACGAACACAT
>JASANE010027367.1:0-13728 GCA_030248225.1 Trileptium ribeirensis
CACTGAGCAATACATTATTTTGTTGTTCTTCGTTCAGTTACGTATTGTTGGGCTTGTAATTGAAATGAGAAAACCAAAAAAGAAAAAAAAACAATAAACAGTATCTTCATGCCTAATTATATAATAAACTGCTATTATACTTGTCGCCATAAGATTCTAATGCAGAATCGAGCTGAAATTTACTTGGGTAGTCGGCGTCGCAAACTTCAGCTTGGATATAGTTAAAGACAGCAAAATGCACAATAACGAGACCATATCATTGTGGCAAAATAGCATAATGGGTTATGTTTCTTTTCTATAAAGCTGTGAATTTTGCACATCAATTGCGTATTTTTCTCGAATTTAGCACATTAAAGGCCCAATGATAATCGGAAATAAATTGTACTTGCTCGGACCCAGATGCGCTCGCTTTAGATATTATGGGCTTTGTCATATTTAATCTCTATAAGTGTAACAGGGTCGTTCCGGCCAGTTACGTGCTTTTGCGGGATTTTGGGTGATAAAACCACCTAAACACACCGCAAACTAAACCTGATCACAAGACATTGGTTTGCGAGTGGCATCTCGGTGTACCAATATAAGATCTGGCAAATCGAAATTTTACTAGGGAGTGTGGTGTATTTCATGGTGCCATGGTTTGTTAGTAGTGTTATTACGCTTATTAACCTTTGCTTATTAACATTTATCGCTCATTTTGTTTGTTATAACCCATTGCTTTGATATGCGCTTATAACCTTTGCCATTGCATGTCCTATTTTCATATGTATACTATATCGGGCTATTATTCGGGACTTACTGGACGGAACTGCGTGGTAGGAGTTGAAAGTGTAACCTGGTAGGAGTTTGGTTCGGAGCATAAGAGTCAACTTACAATGTGCTAATTGCGAACTGAAAATTAGGCGTCGCTGCAGATTCGGAGAACGCTTCCGGGACTCTACCACCCGCACCATAGCGTTGTAGTTTCAAAATTAGGACCGGCCTGGAATGGGAGGCCATCGATTGTTTAGCCTGGACCATTGGCTCAGTAGTATTTAGAATCAAATGTATCAATTTTACTTGGGTTAGATCATATATGGGGCCATGGTCGCGAGTAATACATGTATTCGTGATCACGAAAACAACGAAAAGCTAACGGTAGTTTCCGAATGATTCGGGAGCGACGGAGGTCGGGCTCATTTGTCGACCCGTACCCGTCTAACGGTTTCGATTTCGGGAGAACGACCCGAGTACTTTGCGATAGTGAATTTCATGGGCTTTCTGATAGGTCAAAATGTCCCAGGTCACATGAGGGGTTCACCCGAAATTTAAGGAGCAAACATGCCAGATTTGAGGCAACAGTCGTTACTTACGCTAAGTTTGGCTGTTAAGGTGGGCGTAAAATCGGTATATTTTTCGACACATTTTATACATATATGTATATTTCGGAATGTTTTGTGGCCTATAATATCGTATAATATCTTAGCCCAATGCCCCCTCCGCTTCTTCACCCGCCCTCTAGAAAGAACCCTTTCTTTTACGTCCTATGTGTCAACTCTAAATGTTTGAAATCCTCATAATTAATCGGTACTCTCAGCCAATTACGTTGAATCGTCGCTTGGATGATCTCTTATTCCTTCGAATAAGGCCGCCCTCAATAGAACCGACGCAGCGCCAAGCAGCCTATGTCACCGAACGACTAAAAGACGCCATCGGGTCTAATGGTGCTCTGTGGTCCACCAGAGGGTAACAGCTGAAACTCTTGTTTTCTTAATTATGAACATCCACAATCACCTGATTATCGCTATTCAACAATTCCCCCCTTCTTACTGCAGGGTCACCGATAAAAGTCCCGCATATCGCTATGCAGCCTATCCATTAACAAATCTAACGAGCCCAAGCGGATCTCGATCCGACAAACCACTAAGCTGTCACGCGAGCTGTCCCTCTGTTTTGTGACCATTCCATAACACAGTACAACATCGGCATAAATCTCTGTCGGGTTTGCACCATTTCCGTATCCGATCCCTGACACTAAATGTATAGATGCGACCCCTCATTCTACTCGCCTACTTTCGGCGAGTACAACGATATACGGCGGGCCTTCGCCAGACTTTCCTGTAACCCGCCACAACCTACTGAAGTGCCCCCAGTCTGGAACGATGACTAATGGTGGGTACAAAATACCTGAAATTTTATTCCAACGCAAAAGTGAGCAAATCGCCCCTCATTGGGCTCACCACGTCTAGATATCTCCAAATATGCCCGGCAGGTCTCCGTTCTCCCATCCTTTTACCTGGGATGGTCATCGAAAGCGCCCTCACCTTCGTCAAAACGCTCCTTATTGCAGCGTTCTAACACTTTTTCAATTTTAGCACGCGGGGCCTGTGTGTCGCCCCTCATTCGAATAGCCCTTCAATGGCGAGTCCGTCGTTCGGGAGAGCCGCCAAATTCCCGTATGTTAATAAACATCAACCGACCCGAGTTAACCCGGCTCCAATTTTGCGTTTACCCCCTTGTGTTTGGTGTTATTCGGCCCCGTTTCTCGACCTGGGAAAGAATCTGACACCGATCCTCTGAAATTCCCTAGGGAAACCACTCCCTACCCCTTCACGTGTCCCTCTGTTTTTCTTTCCCGCTGTTTTGTTTTCTTCTCCCTTCTCCTCGACTGACCTTTCTGGTCGTCTTTGGTGTTTGTTGTGTTTGTTTTGTTGCTGTTTCCGCCATGAATTCATGGCCACTACGACGATAACGTGTCCTCGTCGCACTAACGACCGAAGCCGGAAACGACGACGAGGACAGACATCAAACAATAAAAGAATGAACAAAAAGACAACAAACATATATTTGTATACATTTAATTTATAATTTATATAAATTTTAGAGTTTTATAAATATATAGCATATATGTATGTAAGTGTGGAGGTAGAGTCGCGAAGAAGAGAAGGGGGTAGGTTTGGGGATTGGTAGTGGCTGCCGGGAGACCCGGCCAGGAGTTCCCACCTGCCCAACACTCTTTGGGTAGATGCCCCGACCCCAACCTCAGCTTGGGCCCTATCCGATGACCCACGCTCCCTGGGACGCTCGAAAGCCGATGATGCTCTATGGAGATGAAGCCAATTTAGCTGGGCGTCCTCCAGCGACAACAGGGGTAACAAAGAGGAAATTGATCGATGACGCCGTAATAGGATGATGTACGAGCGAGGTGTAAATTGCCAGCTTACCGGGTTATTAGATTAGTGGCGCTCCTTAAGGACGGTTAGAGAGTGTCTTGCGCTGCTTTATCCTTATTCATGTTTCGGTTATTACACTTTCCGACGTTACGTGGTTGATTTAAATGACGAGGAAGTGGTTGAGCAACCCAAAAGAAGAAACATGTTTCAATTTTGGTCCAACTTAGATCAAGGGCAGGAAATTGAATCTCGGAAGTCATTGCTAGCAGTGGAGTCATCGTCGACAGGACATCATTGTGATGATCGATGGTTTGGATTTGATTAAAAGCACATCCGGCGATAATTACGGGAAATCCAGGCTTTAGAGCTCATGTTTCATGGGAAATGTGGGTTGAGATCACAGATGGCTGACCTCCGACTATTCGGAGAGTTCAAGTTTGATGTTGTCAATTTCGATTGAAGCCGACTCTCCCTAAGGATGACGACAGTTTAGGCAGCTGTCAGCTTCAAGGACCACGAGATTTTTTTCCATTTTGCATCACGGCTACATTCGACCAAAAGGGGCGTAACGAAAACGCCGACAATTGGATAGTGACAAAATCGCTATCTTATAACATGGGCGAAAAATCTGAGGTTGCGACCAAAGCTCAAAAGAGTCGAATCAGTCTGACTTGGGCAGCGCGGAGTTCGGTCGACTTTACTGACCAGCTCCGACGCTTATGTTTTTCATTGATACAGCGCGGTTGTCGCCCGGATTGCAGCTCGATCGATTTTCTTTTCTCTCTTTTGGTTTGACGACTCAGTCGTGTTGGTTGATGGGACTCAACTGTTTTGAGACTTGGGTGGACATAGTCCCTCAAGGTCGAATAAAAGGTAGATCAGGGTTTGGTTGCATATTGGCAAAGACCCATTAAATTTCATAGTCGATGGTAGCTCACCCCCCGTGCCCCCGTCAAGTCAATTCTTCCGTCCGCCTTTTGGCGCACCCTCCCCTCCTCCCGGATGAGCTAGGTATAGTGTTACCTTGAGTCTATCACCAAGGTCGAGTTCCGATTCGGGCGATTAGAAGTCTGTTTAGCCGAAGTCATGCTGGTTCCCGCGGTCTTAGGTAGAACTCAAATCACTCTAAGGGATGTAATAGATTCACACTTTTGCATGAAATATGGAGTTCAGGTAGGCTCAGCGAATTTTTCCTGAGACGACCGCGGTTAAAATTTTCCTTCGATCAATTGCTGAGTTGGATGGAGGATGATTCTGTTTTTCTTGGATTCATTGTTAGTCGCCTCGTTTTCAGTTTTGTAGCTTAGTAGAACGTTTGGCGCCCATTCTGAGTTTGGGGCCGGACGAATCTGTAACTAGACATCAAAAACCTGGGCCGTCGCTGGCCTAGTTACGTCCTCAGGGTAAGTAGCCAAATTTATGTTCACTAGGAAACTACATGGAGCTAGGTAAATTCGGAAAAACTAGGTTCGGCACATCAGCCGAAGATCGGCCTCTGGCCATGATTGACCTCAAATAAACAAAGTCTAGGACTAGAATAACTTGTGGCTAGGGAGCGGTGTTTTATTTCATGCTGTTTTATCTGGTGCTTCATGCTGGTTTATTCCTTTCTAACTGCTTGGTACATTATGCCTGATCGATTAGGAATAACCTTATCATGGAAATTGACTTAGCAGAATTAATGGGTGTGTTTATGATGGTCCTCTCTCTACAATGCACCGATCTTCATGATTAGGGTCTTAAGGTTAGCCGAGAATATTTTACTAGGATTCTCAACCAGCTATAGCGCTGACCGACCGACAAGAGCTAAGATGGCACCCTTTCCCCTCGAGTATCACGCGTGCGTTCATACAGTATTTGCAGCCCTAACATTATGCAGCGATTTGTAAAGCCCAACAGAGTCATGAGTGAACTTGGAGCGTGTTCTTAACGGATAAAAAGGGCCCATGTCTGTCTTAACTTTTGTCGACTGTGCTTCAAAATTTCACAGGGCTATTTAAGTTGCCAGTGCTTAAAGTTCAATGTGTAAATTTCATAATTATTAGGTGGGGGCGACCCGCAATAGTGGCCGAAATGGTCACTTCCCTCGACTTTAGCAGGTATCACGGGTTCGCTGCTATCACCGGCCCTGTCTTGCGGGCCGATTGCCTGTTGTACCCAGTGGTGAGGCTTCATGCTGGTTATGTTTCATGCAGGATTGGTCGGCCATCTAGACAATCGTTTTTAAGGATAAGCTCATGACTCGTTCTCCCGCCGGTAGGCCAGGAAAGCATGTCGTATCTAACCAGGTTTGTTTAGACCGGAAGGGACCCCTGAAGGCAAGCATTGACCAACCTGTCATTATCCATGAAATGCCCGCTTTGATCCGTACGAGTATGTGCACCGAATTGTACCATGCTTTACTGCTTATAACGCCATTCCGATTTATACCACGATTTTATGCTTATATTCGTATTCCGATTTATACCACGCTGTAATACTTATAATCTTACGCCACTTTGTACCATGAATTAATGCTTACCATCATACACCGATTTGTACTATGATGCGATACTCATAACCATACACCGATTTATACCTTGACTTAATACTCATAACCGTACGCTGATTTATTCCGTGATGTAATACTTATAACCATGTCCCGATCCGTACCAGGTATGATTTGGTGTTCATAACCTTACGCTGGCCCGTGGCGTAGATAAGGTATCGTGAGCCGTACCTGACCCCTTAGTTCTAGGTGTCTTAGCCACTCCGGCGAACGCTGTAACAACTAGAGCATGTCCCCCTAATTCCCGTGAACAGTGGTAGCGCCGCGCGCTATGTTGAGCGAACTTTCGAAGCGCGCCAGGACACATTGCCCAACCTCTAGCTGAGTCTGTTATCGCTAAAATTGGGTGTCGCCGTAGTGATGCTCCTTGGTCCTGTTTCTTTTTTCGGGATTGTGCTCGCCCGTGTCGCCCATCCTTCTACCTCGACACCGTTAACCATGCCAGAGTAATGTCTGGATACCATTGTTCATAACCTATATTATTGCGTGCCTCCATTTGCTGTAACCTCTCGTTACATTGTACTTGAACACCAGTAAAATCTTGAAAATCGTTCTCCGTGTCCAGTGTTAGTTACTCCGGAAGCGTTATACGTTTGATACGTCAGGTCCAAGAGGACGAGCCAATCCTATGCGTCACGGCCTGCGAATGAGAATATCCCACGCCCTGACGGGTACGGTTTGCCACCAATGTTGAGTTGATAACGGCAAAAGTGCGAGAAGAGTCCGCGGAACGCCCAACTAGTGCAAAAGTTCAGAAGAACGCTCCAACATTAATCACGCTTACAAATTTACTAGGCAATATACTCTACGTAAATAGATAGGTGCGGCTGAAACAAACCAATAACTGAAGTGTCCGACGTTAAACTTCCAGGGACTGTCGGAACCCTGTGGGGGCCACATGGCTACAGCCAGCGGAAGTGTTCGACGAGCAATGTTAGTCGAGTCTAACTTAAAATTTACCTAGCAATTTTAAACGATCACGCATTTCTTCTTTAACCCATGGTAGACTAAACAACTTCCGTTTGGGAATAAAATAGGGAATATCGGTCTGACATTATGACCTGCGAGTAGGTTTCGGTGTCAACCTCCCTAGGGGACCTCAGTAATCATACCAAGGCACTAGACACGTGTGCAACCAATCGGGCGGGGTCCGCACACACCTCGTGAAGCACGCCTGTGGTCTGCTAAGCTCCATAGCTTCTTGGGTCTGACCAAGGAAAGTGTCAAAATTACAAAATAACCGGTCCGCCCTTGAGGTTACGATAGCCGAGGTCATATGGGCATGGTGTTGGGAAGTTGCGCCATGCAGCTACGTACCGTTATTACATAAGTATCAAACTAGAATGGTAATGATATAAACTAGCAAGGAAGTGTCATATGTTCTCCGTTATTCGTTGTTTTGTATAACTAAAAGATTGATTTGATGAACATGTTTTAGACCAAATTCAGCCAGTGAATCTGCCATCCAGATAACATATTTAATATTAATGACTCAGCTGTTTGAAATCTGATAGATGCTGCTTGCTTTTATCTTAATTTCCTATGGCTCTATAACAGTAACATGACAGTAACGTCCCTTCGGGGTAATTCGTTCAAACAAATGCTGAATTACCACGTCATTTCATTTTTTATCTTGCAAAGTTTACCAATTTTCAGGTGAATTTAGCGCTTCCAGTAATCACAGGATTCCTTGCCGTATGGCTTGGAACGGCCTTCGGCATCAGTCTTATTGCTAATGATCGTGTTATTCGTGGACTTTCTGTTGCGACTGCTATAGTGCTAGTTATATCCTACTGGATATGTCTTGGATTTTCGCAAGCAGTAAGCGTTTATTACCTTACATTGATTTGTACGATTGTCTATGACACTTTTAAACTAGGACCGTAACGCGACGCGTAATGAGTAATTTGTAGAACTGCGCATATTTATCGTTTAGTACGCAGCATGTCGTGCTACAATAGTGGTGATAAAGTGCTAGGTTTTCAAGCATTAGCTTACCTCACGTATTCCTGAATCATGTCCGCCTCGGCTCTGGCGGACAGATATAAGGCTGTAACTCGGCTCTTTATGAACCATGTTCGGTTCAGCTCCGCCTGGTCCTTCCAACGAAAAGTTAGGTTCGAGTTGGCTCTAGGTTTTTACTAATAAAATTTATCGTTTCAATAATATATTAGAAGACATATAAATGAAACGGAATGAGCGAAGCGAGCGAAGTTTCCACTGAAGGTGCTATTGAGAAATTCCGTGAAAATTCCTTTTTTGTCTGTTTCTGTTATTCACAGGTCATCGTCCGATTAATGGATTTCGATGACCTTTTTATTCGATAGCAAATGTGATGAATATGGGCCTTTAGTGAAACGCCAACAGCTGCTTACCCGTCCTTCGCAGTCGAAATGGCAAAAAAACAGGTTTTAAGGATTTTTTGCCAATTTTGGTGATACGGATGTCAGCCTTTCGCAGCCCATATCTCGCGACACGGGTTTCATGTTGAAAAAGCAAGACCACCACCTACAATCCGCTCATCGATATCTACAACTTTACTGACCACGACGTTTTTGTGGGACCAATAGCTAACGTGCATTCAGTGCTTTGTTTTCATGTTTTTGACGAGTTAAACTAGTTCCATGGTTCAAACTATTGAACGAGTAAAAGAACTCAACCGCGAGTATAAATGCTGCAGCACGTGGTTAGCTATGCTACAGCCGATTTGTAAAAAAAGTACGTCTTCAACGACATAGGTTGTGTTACAAAATAATTTGAAAGCGCAGAATTAACAGCGCAACAGAAACTTACGGTTGTTGCGAAGTGTATTTTGCTTATAATGTGATCCAGTAATATTTTGATCATTTCGTTATTGAATACGGCAACAAAGGCTTCTGGCGTTCGTGAGTTTTCTATTCGCTACGATATTATTTTCCGACTTAGAGTCCGGTACGACAGGTCCGGTACTAGTATGTAAGTGGCTCCTCTAAAATAAGCTGTCAACGTCCACCAAACTGGATGGAGTTACTCCAAGCTATGGTAAAACTGGGCCCGCTCCAACTAAGGTGCCGTAACGTCCTGGTTCATAGTATTTTATTTTTTAAACTAATTTTCGGGAAACAAATTCAAACACCAGCTTGGTTTAAGTAGTTGAAAAAAGTCCACAGTATTTGAGTGGATGCGGATCTTTTCTTTTAGCCCCCAGCCCGAATTTGGTCAGTTTTGAAGATACAGATCTGACTTTGGTATCAGTCGATTCAGCTCGATAAGGCGGTTCGGAAAATGCTCATTTTACCCACGTCCCTGTAAATTTTTTTCAATTTTTTTAGTTCCCAATGGTCCCCCTTGGGAACCTAAATTTTTTAATGGGAATATGATCATATTGGGTACCGTTCGACTCGGTTTAATGAGAGAAAACTACTGATGTGTATTTTATTGAAATCTACGTTACCGCTAGAAAGTTATTAGGGGCTAAAGTAACCCTGAGGTGCTACGTTATAACCTTAGAAAAAAGAACAGCTTACAGCGACGGGTTCGTAGGACGGCAGCGCCGCGACTTAGGCTTAGGCTTAGTGTAAGTCTCATATAAGGACCTTAGCTTAGGCTAAGACTAAAGCTTAGGCTTAGTATATCGAGAACGGCATGGCCTGAATTTTATTTCCGCCCTTCAGGGTTACTTGGGTCCTCATGACTTTCTAATGATGGCGTAGATTTCAATTAAAACACACTAGTAGATTTCTCTCATTAAACCGAGTCGAACGGTCCAACATAATCATATTACCAAGAAACAAATTTTTAGGTTCCCGAGGGGGGGTTATCAGGAACTCAAAAAATCGAAAAAGAAATTTTCAGGGATGTGGGTAAAATGAGTATTGTGTGCACCGCCTCATCGAGCTGAATCCATTGATACCAAAATCAGCTCTATATCTTCAGAATTGACCAAATTCGGGCTTGGGGTGTGGGAGGGGGTTAAAAGAAAAGACCCGTGGATGCGAATCGCCTTTGCGCGACATAGCGGTTGTACAATATTGAAGTCGTAAATGGTTGCATTCGAGGGGCGATTTTACGCGCAATACCCCAGAACTAGTGTTTTTTGTGAGAGAGCCCTTGTCATATGAGTCCCCTCAAGCCGTTTGGGTGTATGGGGCGTTAACGCTGGCTCCTGGCTCTGTGGTACGATAATTGTATTTAGTTCACGGACAACGGATGGCTGTGCTGATTTGTCCGTGCCATAAATTTTCTTTCTTTAAAAGTAGGTAATTTATGATCGATCTTTATCATCACGAAGTCGATACCATATGAAACGACTTGTAATGCCTAGCTATAAATCTGACTCTTGAACGTGACAAATGTAAAAAAAAAGAATTGAGATATCCTAAGTTATGGTCTGTTTTTTGCAACATAATACCACATTTGAATTGTAATATGATTACAGCATGATCTATCTTATTTCATAATAATTTTGATGAGTAATGTCATTACAAACATGCAGGTTATAGCGGTTTTTTGTGAGACTTGGTTGTTTCTTATTGAAAGCGGAACTATGCTCATGCCGAGAACACTAAATGGTCCAATTTAGGTACGTTAACAAATCAGTAAATGTCTAGCGCTCAATAACAGATATAAATTGCATCCTAATTAGAATTACACGCAATACAGTTAATTCTGCAATCTACTTATACACTTGTTAAACCCAACGGTTATAAATATATGTATATAAAGATCTACTGTCCACATATTTGATATTTTATTATAAACATCCACAAAATTTAAACTTCTTAAACAACTTTTAAGACCTGAAATACGTTAGATATGCATGTGAAAATAATTATAGGGACATTTTCGACCGGGTAACGGACTGGCAACATTCGTCAATATCATTGTGATCGTCTACATATTTCTATTGTGGCCATGGTGGCATGCAATTATTGCGGGAATATTTAGCTTTCTCCATGTACTCATCATGACTGCGCTCACATATGAAAAAGATAGCTATATTCAAAGTGTAAGATATGCTATTGTTCATATAAAAATGTGTAAGATATGCTATTGTTCATATAAAAATATGATGACAATAACTTTCTTAATTTGTTTTATTAGACGCGATAGTATGTTCGGCAGCAAAGTTACTACTGTCTTTGTCCTACCTATGATGTTGCTTATGACGATTATCAAACCTTGTACGAGTTCGGGTTGGAACAAATCTAAACCAGTATGGAATGTGATGTTATAGTCATTCATGTTCATACCGAGGTAGGGGTTATGTTACTCTTTGAGGAATCGTACAATATGAACCACCCGCTACTCCCTGGCAACTGCCCGAATCAACCCTGCCCTCGCCGCGCCGTGGGTGCCCGACCTGTAGGCGCCACACCCCCTCCTTCCAATCGAGATCCTGTAAGGTCGAAGGCTAACACCCTGGAAAGCAAGCCCAAAACATCCCTCTGCCCCTCCGTTCCCTAGGCCCCTTCTACCACCCAGTAGGACCTCGGGCTTGAAGCATGTATAGTTATAATAAATAATATAATAGAGCTGCGCTCAACAGATAGCTGTGTTACGAACATGAATTTAGTTCAGTAGTCTCCCTTCGGGGACTGGATGAAATACATAAGTCTGGAAGCTTAGCAGAAATCCCATTTTTTCGCTGCTACAGTTTCATATGGTACACTTGTTTATAAACTGTTATAGGCGATACAAAATTGATGAACACTGTGTGTTTTTAATCTGTTAGTATGTTTCGAAAAAAAGTTTTAGCTCTTATTCCATACGCCACAATAAGCGACAGTTTTGTATTTTTTTGCCTAATAATGTCAAAGTTTAAAAATGGTAATGAAAACGTAGTCACGCATATCCACTGGCGGATCCAGGATTTTATGACAGGGTGGCTTTGCAACATCAGTGCAGACTATCACTGTCAACAAAACCCGGTCTTTCAAGGGCGTTGTTATCTATGTGGGATGCGAAGCCTGTGGTCGGGTATATAGACACCTAGTCCACTATAATTTAACAGTATCTTAGATTTGTTAGGTCACTCTAATGCATTCCCTAAATTGTACTCACTAAATTGTATGGTTTAAACTATGGAAAAGTTGTTCAGATAAAAAATTTGTCAAGAGAATTATGATAATTTTTCATCTCACCAAGTCTGACGGTGGCGCTTAAGCACCCCAGCACCCTTCTGGATCCGTCTATGCGCATATCCTAATACTCGTGCGATTGCATAGATTATACAATAGTGTACGAAAGAAGGAACTTGAAAGTATTTACACGTTATTACTGTTAGGGATAAAAAACGAAATAAATTCATATAAATACTAAATATACTCATATAAACTAAATATTAACTAAATATACTCATATGAACGAAATAAACAAAAAATCAGTCTGACTGAGCAATACTTCCCAGAAAAACAAGAGCAACATGCCATTGAAAGTAAAAACATAGAATTTTTCGTTAATTCTGGCAAAGAGATACGACCTGCCATTCCATGTGGAAACGTTACGCTGAGAGAGGCAACCATGTGCTGTTAGTGTCATTCTCAATATACTTAGCTTGAGTCTTACCCCTTGGCTGAGCTAAGATTATTATATGAGTCCCATCCTAAGCCTACGTCTATGTTGCAGTTGGCTATGGCGCCCCTGAACTCCCCACACGCAACCTCTTTTGCTTTAAAATACAACGTTATGCTCTGCAGCTTGACTTATCCACGAATAGTAAAACATCTAGGACCGCTGGCGTGGGCCATATTTCTGTAACATAAATACTTCGCCAGTTTATGCCCATTATTTCATTTGTTTAACTTTGTTACACTGTGACATAAAATATTTCAGATTATATCAATAACTTGTGTCTTGCTATCGGTAAATGCGCTCGGTTTGCTTCATTCTTTACGTGAACAATGGCATCAGCAAGAATTAATCGTCCGGCTACGCGCTGCAGTATCACGAAGAACGATAGTTGAACATGAAAAGGAACGTCAGGTAAAATATCGGTTATTGTCAGTGTTGCCGTTTGCAAAGATTGCAAAATTTTTAAACTTGTGCTGCAATTTTTAGAACTGAGTTTTAAATATATTTCATTTGCTTCAAAACTCGTAAAAATGAACTAAAGCTTTTATTAAAAACTGTGGCCGCATTAATATTTTGTACATGAAAAGAAACGTCAGGAAAAATATCGATTATTGTCAGTGGTGCCGTTCGCAAAGATTACAATATTTTTAAACTTGTGCTGCAATTTTTAGAACTGAGTTTTAAATATATTTCATTTGCTTCAAAACTCGTAAAAATGAACTAAAGCTTTTATTAAAAACTGTGCCCGGATTAATATTTTTTGCTAAATTTACTCTCTGTCGATTTTTATATTTCGTTGCAGTTTTATCGAAAAACAGATCGGACAGTTCGATCCTATTATAGCAGTTTCGATTCCAGAAACAAACGTTAATATACTGAATCCATTTCGGATGATTATGTTACACCTGTTATCACTAGTACCAAATTCAAAACAGATGACTTGTCGCAGGAAGGAGGGGGGCAGTTGCATCGTAGCAATGATTATTATCGCACCAATGTAAGGAAGGACCAACGACCAACACTAAACCTGACCACTCAATATTAATTTTTCCAACAAATTGCACGGTACTTTACGATCAGTTAAACTAACCTTACATGATGATAAGAACAGGACACTAAGGCCGACATCAAATGCTACGGTTACACTGCAAAGTCAGATATGAGGTGCCACGAACCGATTATATTAGATTCACTGAAAAGTATAACAATCTTTAGGTTTGCTTAGTTAGTGGCTGCAGTTCGAGGCGGACGATGTCATAGACATGTGCTGCCACATCCAGCCGTTTCCGGCGATTCAACTATGTTGGATTGCAAAGCAATTGCAAACACTCTGTATACGCGACACTGAAGTTGTCGAGGTTTGCTCAGTTATTAGCTGTGGTTCATCGCGGACGAAGTAATAAACATATGCTACCACATTCAGTTTTCACACTACTAATTTTGTATTCAACCAGCAATACAATGTACCTGAACGAAGAA
>JASANE010027369.1:0-14705 GCA_030248225.1 Trileptium ribeirensis
TATGTAATTACTTCGTTCAGTTACGTATTGTCAATGCGCGAGCTCCGTCAACCTTAATATCTTTTTAGATTTAGGTTTATGTCCGAATTCGTCCGTTTGTCAAAGAATTTTTGGAACGAATGACGTCGCTGTACGAAATTATTTTATTTACTGCATCGAAGCGTCTGTACGCCGATGAAACTGTTGGAACATTACCTTCGACTCCGAGAAACGCTATATAAGGTAAGAGTTTTCACGCGATCCAATCGACCAAGCTACGCTTCACCGCGGACGAGAAGGGCCACCATTTTCACTCCTCTAAACCTCATAACAAGATAGGCGAGAAAAGGTGCGACCAGTGACCACTAGGGGCCACGCCCTGATCTTTAGTCTAATATGGTATTATAATAATAGGTATTAGAAATTAGAAAATAGCAAAATTCCGTTTATGTTTGATAAAATGTGTATGTGCAGGCAAGCAGGGATTAGAAGCAGGCGAAGAGAGGCCCCTGATGTCATAATGGCGACCCTGTGATCCTGTTTTTTCGTCTGTTCTCGAAATCCGGTCGATGTTCGTTGGATAAACATTTTTGTGTGAGACGTAATATTAGAAATTTTGTAGTACTTTTATTAATTTGTGAAGAGAGCTGTTAGAAGTTTCATCATCGAAAAATGTTCGAGTGCTATTTTGAGGTCGACTTTGGTTGAACTTATGTTCGAAATTTGTTCGCTAAAAGCTGGAATTCTCAATCTGGCTAGCGATGTAATTATTACACTATTCTGTCGTTATTTAATGTATGTACATAGTTCCTGCGTGTCAACAGACATCGCAGGAACTATGTACATACATTAAATAACTACATAATAGTGTAATAATTACATCGCTAGCCAGATTTGAGTATTCCAGCCTTTCGAGCGAACAAATTTCGAACAGAAATCCAACCAAAGTTGACCTCAAATAGCACTCGAACATTTTTCGATCAAACTTTGAACAGCTCTCTAACAAATTAATAAAAGTACTACAAAATTTCTAATATTACGTCTCACACAAAAATGTTTATCCAACGAACATCGACCGGATTTCGAGAACATACCAAAAGAACAGCACTCACAGGGTCGCCATTATGACATCAGGGGCCTCTCTTTGCTTGCCTCCACCTCCCCCGCTTGCCTGTGCACATACACATTTCATCAACATAAACGGAATTTTGCTATTTTCTAATTTCTAATACCTATTATTATAATACCATATTAGACTAAAGATCAGGGCGTGGCCCCTAGTGGTCACCGGTCGCACCTTTTCTCGCCCACCCTCTCATGAGGTTTAGAGGAGTGAAAATGGTGGCCCTTCTCGTCCGCGGCGAAGCGTAGCTTGGTCGATTGGATCGCGTGAAAACTCTTACCTTATATAGCGTTTCTCGGAGTCGAGTATGTTCAACAGTTTATCGGCGTACAGACGCTTCGATGCAGTAAATAAAATAATTTCGTACAGCGACGTCATTCGTTCCAAAAATTCTTTGACAAACGGACGAATTCGGACATAAACCTAAAATTAAAAAGATATTAAAGGTCCCCAAGTTATACTTAGTGTGCGCGCGATGATCTCTCGTGTCGTGGGAATCGCGGCCAGAGCTGCCGATGCACAAGCCGTGAAAGCACGCCAGTTCTGACACGGAAACTCTGTACCTTCCGAAGAAGCTCGTACCCATTTTACCGGTGGCCACACTTGCTTCAATAAGATTATGCGCACAGGAGGGCTCGAGCAGGCGACCTTATGATTGTGTAATCTGTGTTCTGACCATTTCGCCACGCGCCCACCTAATCCTATAATTAAAATAATAATGATAAATCACTAAACTAACAAATTTACTTATAATATGTATTAAATACATAATGATGAAGCCGCAAGCGAACAAGCATATATTTGTATCCGCACTGATAAATATTATCGTGTTCGACAATCTGCCTGGTCAGTTTTTTCTAAAGTTTGTAAAGTGGTGTAATTTGACTAGTTTTGGTGCCAAACTGTAATACCAAATTTAGCTTCCGACATTGCGTCCCAATAATAATAATAATACAACCAGCCAATACCGTTCAATAACACTGCCAATACGGGGCTAAAACAAAATGAAACCAACGTGTTTAGCGGGTTAAATAAGCCTATAATCCTATCATTCACCGGCAATAAACAAAAACTTGCTTTACAAAAATTTTGAAATTTTCACTTTTCGGAGTATTAATTTTTAAACGTTGTCTCATACCTCTAAAGACCGCTGCTCCGAGACAATAATGTATAACAACAAAATTGTAGCTCTCGATGAGAGGATTTCTGCAGCGGTTTCTATCGCTACGAAGCCTCATTCTAGAAGTATTGGTAGCGAAAGGTACATACCCGGCTTGCCAAATTTCAAAAAAAAATGTGACCCTGGACCCTTTGGTGCCCACTTTACGGACAAGAAGCGGTCGGTTAATGAAAAGAGACAAATAGTGACCAAATTAACAAAAAAAATTGTGAAGATCTATCTATCTGGTGATGAGTTATTATCTCCACCTAGACAAAAAAGAAATTTTAACAATTATCATTTGCCGCTAGGAAAGCTATCAGTGGATTTTAATATGATAGCTCACAGCAGCTGGCCCAATATCCCACATGGGTTTTACCTTCCGTGGAGTACGGTAGACCCCCTTTAAAAGACGGTAGACATCCATTCAATTTTTGTGTCCGAGAGAAATAATGTTCGTTTTCAGTTATATCTGAAACATACTTCATATCAAAAAATCGTTATCGTTTATGTTCGGTTGGACGAGACCCACACTATTTTGAAGGACACTAAATTGTGTCCAAAAAAGAACCATTTTAACCCTTTATAATATCCCATTTTTAAAATAATCGTTACTAAGAATTACTCGGCCAGTATAAAGGATTTCGGGATTGCTCAAAACGATGAAATGATTCATTTGTATGTATATGTGACTGATGTACCGTTTTTTGGACGGCACTATAACCTCCTGGGCCCCACGCCGCTCAACAAAACAGATTTTCCTCCGTTTTAATACTTTACAACGTACTATGTACGATGTCAAAATCGTTTATTCTAAGCGACACGAACGCCTTCATCTCTTAATAAAAGAAAAAGAATTTACATAAAAGAAAATCACTGTTAATTTTATAATATAAAATAACAGGTTTACCTCATAATCAACGCCTTGAAATGTCACCGGGAACGTTAGCGAGCAATCAGTGAGTGGATCCAAACTGCAATGAACCAGCGTTTCGTCCTAAAACACTCAAAACCAATACAGAATAATAATAAAAAAATAACACTTTTTGATATAATTATACAGAAGTAATACGACGTAATGTACATATACATCAGTCAATAACTCAAATCAAAAATTTATCGGAACCAGAGCCGGAATTGTATATTGAAAACGTAACTATACCATTGTCCTATAAACCTATAATAGGAAAACAATAATTAAATTATTGTTACAAAAATAATTATTATAATTATATAAATTTATATAATAATTAAAATTATTATACAAAAATTATTGAAGCATGAAAACTAAACTGTGTGATATAAGTGACACTTAGTTTGATGCTACTCCACACATTTAAATCACACTTCATTACCATGAACTTAGCTCCTGATTACAAAAATTACACCGGGTAATGCTGGAGACAGCTCACGTAAAAAAACCTTACAGCAATGTGGGATACTCAGAAGATTATTTATATTGTGGTGCCATGTATCTGCTTTACCATACTCTGATTATGCGTACTAAGCTGTGCTGGCTCAAATTTATTGAAAATAACACCGCCACACTGTGAATGGGTAGAACATATTATGCTTCACATGACGTTCTTCGTAAGCCTGAAACGAAGGATTCCTGCAGGGCAAAATGAAAAATCCCACTCAAGTAAGGTAATTAGCTAGGTAATTATTTTGTTTTATAGGACACTTTATTTTCAGGCAAAATATTTTATCTGGTTGTAAAGCGAATTTGATTACCGCGTATAAAAAACAATACTTGGGCCTCAACTGGAGCAACTAAATGTAAAAAAACAAACAAAAAATTTTAAATCGGAATTCCGGTTCTGTTTTTCTCCGGTTCTTTTTTTCAGAATCGGAATTCAGGTTCTGTTTTTCTCCGGTTCTTTTTTTCAGAATCGCAATTCCGGTTCTGTTTTTCTCCGGTTCTTTTTTTCAGAATCGGAATTCCGGTTCTGTTTTTCTCCGGTTCTTTTTTTTAGAATCGGAATTCCGGTTCTGTTTTTCTCCGGTTCTTTTTTTTAGAATCGGAATTCCGGTTCTTTTTTAGAACAACACACTTGCTTCGAGCCAATCTCAGTTTTTTTGGCGAGTAGCGTGCGTTGTGCAGGGGTCGTTCATTATAGACAATGTCAAACAGTCAATTATTATTCTAATGAGGCCAAAACAGCCAAATATAGACGACGGTTTTGGTTTAAAAATACGGACCAACTCAAAGCTTCTTGGGCAATTGAACGGAAACTGCAACAAACTTCAAAGACAGCAACCTGCAACTTAACTTGCAACCGTAAGCAGTACTCTTTTATTATATATCGCCTTAAAACTATTCGCTATTCGGTGCTTCCTGGCCGGTCTAAATTCTGCGAAAAAAATTGTCTGAGAAACCACTGTTTGCCGATTAATATCAAGCTATTTTGTGCTCGTGAATAATCCAGCAAAATTTTCTTGAGCGACCATTTGTCAAACTAGAATTTATAGCGAATTTATTTCGTAAACATTCTACGATTAAAGGTTCGTAATATGTAGGATCGATTGATTTATAACATCAATACGCTATACATTAATGTTATTCGCGACCACGACGAACTCAACGTTTTCTCTGGTATTTATTGAAAATCGCCAAAATTCCGTTCGAAAACAGGCTGGGATTATTTATGGCACTTGTTTTTTGATTTTGCCAAATTTCGATTAGCCCTTACCGAAACAGCTTTCTTTTATGTACTTACCAAATCTAGGACAAGCGAAAAATCAGGCGCCGATCTGGTTTTAAATGGCAACGCTGGGCACCGGTTTTGCAATTCTTCGGTCAGGGGCGGTAGATGCTTGATGAAATAGTATCTGAAAGAAAAAAGATATATAGACATAGATAAAAATAAGTTTTGTACTCGCCAAAAATCACTGTCGCTCGTTCGCAGCTTGCCCGCGACTTGCTCGAAATAAATTTATTCTAAAAAAGAGTTTTATAAATAATTAAGTTCATATCTGCAGATACATATAAACGAGATTATGCATTCGCTTCTCGATCGACGTTTGCTATTCCTAAAAAAGGCGACAGTAATTTCTGGCGCGTACAACCGAGTTATTAATATGAGGAAAATGTGAACGGAACGAGCATACCGAACGGAGATTCCACAAAATATGTAAACACAATGTGCAAATCATAGTATCTAACTCTAATCTAGCATGCTTATCTAACTCTACACTCTTTTCTCTAAAAATGTATTTGTCGCTAACTCACACGCCACTTTTCAAAAAGCACAGAATTTTGAAACATTTTCGGCATTCCCGGTGCAACCGCGTATTCCACGGGGCGCCTTGGCCAAAATTTCTAGCGAGTGCCGAATTCAGCGCAGACAGTAAAATCTTGCACCCAAGCAAGCGACAGTCATATTTTAGCAAGGAGACTGGAATAATATATGTATGTGTAGTTGTACCGGTAGAGGAAAACGTGAGAAATGGTACCGTAGCGGTAGGTACATATTTAGGTACGGTTTGACCAATCTGATAACGATAAAAGTATACAAACGGCTGGAATAATAAAGTGTGAATGAGTCATCAAGGCTACATATATCGGGCATTATGCTCAAAAAAATAATTTCGAGCATGAATTTAGTTTTCGAACCCATTTCGATCGGTTTTGCACACGTTTCGAACGCAGCGAGAGGTGTATCCACTCTAAGGGCATAGATCCTGAAAATTTGTGTTTTTGCCCGTTTACAGCACGCATCTCATCTTCGGTTAGATACATTTCGATTTTAATGCTTGTTCGATAGCTAAAGTGATGAGCATGTATCATTTAATTGAACGCGAATAGCTCCGCGAATATCTTCGGAGCCAAAATGCCAAAAACAGGTTTTTAAGGGTTCTTTGCCAAATGTGAGTCCAGTCTTTCGCAACATGTTTCTCGTGACACAGGCTTCGCATCGAAAGAAGTTCTACAAGTTTGCTGAGCACGACTTTTTTGTGAAACCACTCCCAGGAATGCTATGGGCCCGAATTTGACTCGTCAACACTTTGTCAGAAATAGGGACTTTTCAAATTTCCACATGTTTTTGAGTATTTTTATGTTACAACGAGTGTCTGTTGGGTTAGGAAGTCCGGTGAGTACGATGTTATTGTTATTTAGATGCCAACTGGGCATTATACCACGTCTTCGGGGTTCAACGATTTTACCGTCAACAAATTTTATTTCCAAAATGTAGTGAGTTTTGATTATTGATTGGTACATTGCTTGCTAGACATCCAAAATGGTCTATATAGGCTTTTCGGTCTAAGTCGAGCACGAATATTTCATATTTTTGCACAGTATTGAATGGGTTTAGGGTCAGTGAACCCGATTGCCAGAACTTAGCATCAATTTCTTCATCATCTTGGCTATGTATTGCGTAAATGGTATGAAGAACAGTTTGGTTATCTAGACACTAAAACGCATGCTTCGCGCGTTTTTAGTTGTTTTCGATGGGTTTTGGGTCGGCAAATGTTTTTTAGGGATTTCAATGAGTTCAGGGGTAACATAAAACTGTGAACTGTTACTGAAAACTGTAGTCGGTCAAAAAAAACTGTGAACCCAGAACACTTACGGATCATTACACAGCTCAGCCCAATTGTCGCAATCCGCAGGCTGTTGGGTCATCAGGATTGCCGTCGTTCCAGCGGCGCCATAGAAATCCGAGTCGTCACAGTCGTCGTCGTCGTTGTCGACCGTCGAAGCCGCCACTGCTGCTGTGTCGTCGTCGTCGCCGTCATCCAAATGCGTAGCCGTCGCGGCATCGTCGACACATGTCGACTCGCCGCCCTCGTCTTCTTCTTTAGTCTCAGCGCCGGACCTTTTGATCGGCCCCAAAAGAGGCTCAATTCGGCTGTCATCGTCGCCGCTGCTGCTGGCCGATGATGTTTCTTCTTTATCCACTGAAGTAGGCGATTCTGATTCGGCACTATAATAATCTTCTCGAAGCAAATGTCCTGAAAAATCAAAGATAAGGGTTCGTTCACATTTTAAACTTTTGGTTCCTCAAAATTTGATCATAATTATTTGAAAGGATTCTTTTTGAATTTAAGGTGTATTCGAACGTTTGAACGGGGCTCAAACTTTTGTAGCGTATTGCTTCAGCCAATAATAGAAAAGGAAGAGAACGTAAATCATTTTGGGCGCAAAATTTGATTTCTGACGCGATTTGAGCGCACATTTGGAAATTTTTTCGGCCCTGCCGATATTATAAACAAGCTAATTTCTTTGGTGCCACCACAACAAATCCGTTTGACGTTTCGACATAATGTAAATAGCTAGAGATAAGCCCTAAGTTCAACATAAAACCCCTTGACTGTTTCTAGCATTCATGTTTTGGAGCACCCATTTAAGAAACTTCTGGAAAGTTCGATTCCACAACGTCACGCATTAAAATGGCCAAGATCTGACTTTGATATAATGCAGATAAACAAATAATAATTTGTTATTATCTTCATTCTTCGAAGTAGAAGTATTATTTCACATTTGGAATAAAGAAACACTGTAGCCTGAATAGTGGTGGAGGGGGGCAGCGGGACCCCACTCTCGAAATCCCGTGGCAAAAATCCCCATGTTCAACTAAATCCAAAAATTTTTTTTATGTTTGCAAATTTATGTTTTTTGTTTGCAATTGTTTTTTAAACATTAATTACCACTATTTATAATGCTAAAACATCGTTTTTTAGTTTGAAAAGACATTCACTATAGCAAAACTACATGGAAATAAGAATATTTAGTATTTTTAAGCAAAATTTGTCCCCCCGCCCCTACTTTGAAATTTCCTTCGAGAATGAACATGGTTGCCCCTGAAGTTCTCGTCCCCACTTTTCGGAGTGTTGTGGACATGCCAGACACTAAGAGTAAAGCGTCCCCGTGCGATTTTCAAACTATCAATATCTTGTTCGGCAAGTACGCATTGTAACGTCCATCGGATCGAAAGCAAAAAACATAGGCCACAAAAACCGTTTATTTGACCATTTGGATCAAAAAATGCGGACCTCGTTTTCGCAAAACTTATAAAAACACAACTAACCACCATCAGTCCCATCTTCGATGATACTACCATCAGACTTGCGTTTATTATAGTCAGCGTCGGATTTATCGTTGTCCTGGCGCCGGCATAATATTATGTTATCTCGGTGGTCCTCAATGGTGTTTCTCGGTAATTCTAACTCCGTCTGACTTAGGTCGCTATGATCGTCGCCGGCCGTTGCTTCCGACACAGCTTGCCACATAATAGAGTTATCCATAGCCCCTCTCCTCTCGTGATCAGTGACGTCACCGCTGGAGCAGTTCCGATCACAGTAGTTTATTTCACAAGAACTGTCACCACTACCACCACCCGTTGTCTGTAATGGCACGATCGATTCTTCATGACCGGGACTTGTTTTGTCGATTCCTACAACAACCCCGCTGACTTTCATATTGGACCTCAACTGGCTGCCGACAGCGTCACGATTACTACTCGTCAACGACGACACTGACGACAGGGATGAGGTCGAAATTGAGATCATAGATCCATCTAATCCTGAATCGAGCTCGTCGTCGTCGTCGTCGCCGACATTGGCTGCTGTCATCGCTCGCTGCCTGCACCGTCGTTCACCACCGCGGCTGCTCGCCGTACTTTTGGCTCGAGCTATTCTGGCTGTAATAACGTATTTATCACCATCATCATTATCATCGCCATCATGATCCGTACCATTTTCCATTTTTTGTTCCGGTATCGCATCATCAACACGAGCGGTACCGAGACTGTGCCTTTGATAATCGTGTACGGCTACCGACGTCATCGACACTTTCGGAGTCGATGACGTCAACGGATTCACGGTGGCAACGTCGACTTCGTTTATCGATGTTGAAGACGGAGTTTCGACAAAACCATCGTCGTCATCGTCACTATCGTCGTGGTCGACTGTTCCGTTCGACAAAACTCCACTGGCGTCAATAGTAGTAGTTGTTGCTGACCAACTGATTTTGTTATTATCGCAGTCATTAACCAACTCGACATCATCGTCGTCCAACCGTCGTCGCTTCGCTGTCAACGGTCGTCCATTGCTCCACACGTCGCAGAGATGATGACCTGTTTTCGCCAAACAGCTACTGTCGTCTGCCGTTGCCCTTTTCAACGCCTTCCGAGACCATCGTTCGTGGTACTGCGGCTGCTGCTCCGGTTCCCTGAGTCGATCGAGAGAGCTTTTGAGTCGCCAATTTGTCGGTAGCGAAAAAGGCCTCGGACGACAATGTGGCGTCGACGAGGCTTCTTCGAAGGACGGCGAAGGGTACGGCGACGACCGTAGCGAAACGCTTTTGGCCGATGTACCCGCGGTACGATGCGACAAAAAGTCATCGTCTTCATCGTGAAGAAAATGGTTTGACGTTAGTGATGAGGTCGATACATGTGCTGAGTAATCCAGATCATAGTCGTTGATGCCTGAAATAATACAATAATAATAATAATTTATTTCTTAATAATGATTCGTTTTAAAAGCGTCGTTTTATAGAGGTCTAACTAAGCGACTTTTTTTGCTACAAGTCCTAAATCGCCAATGTCCACAGCACCTCAATAGCTTCCTCGAACGCCGTCGAATTACCATTGCTTACAAATGCTTATGCTCGATTATTGATCAAGCTCGTCAACATTATTTCCAAATAGTGGGAAAGCGTAAGTTTGATCATCCTGTGGATGCCATTAATTTTCGAGCGAAGCAAGCTGTGAGTATGGCCAAGGACACGTTTTGGAACCCAAAATAATTCTATTGCACAACCTCGGGAACTCGGGAACGGGATCTCTAGACTCAGGATCAGCACTAACTAAGCGCAAATTTTTCCCGGAGCATCCGTGAATAGTAGTTGAACAGTAGTTTTTGTTCATTATTTTCATGAACGATTCGCGAAAAATTTGCTTTTATTTCTGAGCGTATGTAACTAGACATAATAATATTGTGCCGCGTTATATAGATGTGGCTAATTATTTTGTTTTTGCATTCTGATTCCATTTAATTTATGCGCTTAAAATGATAGGTATTGAATTCAATAATAAGAATTATTGCTAGTATCACGCAGGCGCAGGGTGAACGTGTGCGAACGTGGCTTACGATGAATCCTAAGTCTCTAAATCCTCGCAATCATAATGTACTTCAACCCTGAAAAATCTAGAAAAAAAGGATTATAACTATTACAACACTCATATTTTCAGTGTCCGAGAGGCTTTTTCGCCGGCGTTCACGAAACAGAAATTCGCCATCGTTTCTAAAATAGAAGTTGTTACCATTTTAAATAGTTTCGAAATATCGAGCGAGCCACTAGCGACATTCATTTGTATTGCAGAGTCTCTACCAGAAATAATACGACTGCTTTTTGTTCGATGTGCTCTCGTGGATTGTGCGAAACGTTCGTTCGAAAATTACATGTTTGTTTGACGTCTGTTGAAATGTCTTATTAAAAATTATTTCATACAACGTTTAGTCGAAAAACACGCTAATAAAATATATATATGTTACTCGACTACTCTAAGACTCGACTACTTAATGTTTGCGTATTCGGCATCTGTTCAATCAACAATAAGTTTTAAACTGTGATCGAACGTTTGAATAAAATACAGCGGCATTGTTAATCAGAAAACGTTTACGGTGTTCGTAATAATCATTTCACTGTTCGCTCGTTCGAAACGTGAGGACTATTTCTGACCTAAGCTTTAGTACCAATTTTCTTAATACAAAATAATACAAAATTATAATAATAATACAAAATAATAACTTAAATAAACTTAAATAAACTTACAAAATAATACTTAATAATACAAAATTACACTTTTTTACTCACTTTTGCCCAACAAACAAATAATTTCGAGATTAATGCGACGATTTTAAATTTGAATCAAAATTATTATCGGCGCAGGCTTCTCCGGATTATGGATGGATTCACGGCTAGGGGACGAAGCACAAAAACTTTGGGACCCACCCAGAAATCGTTTTGCTAAAATGTTGACCAACCCTCATTGCCCGAACATTATTGTGAATTTTTCAGCTGTGCTTCAGCTCAAGATATGACCATCACATGGTGGCTTGGTTAAAATCATGCGAGCGACATGTCCAAAAAATGACACATGTGAACCCTACCGTTCTATGCACTTATAGAGGAGCAATAGATTGCAACGTAACAAAGGTGTACATACTAAACTTTTACACAAACCCGATACTTAAAAAAACACAAGTTACAAAAAACTTACAAGTAAATGACGATTGATGTAGCGGCGTCGAACTACGACGGCCATCACGATCGATCGCGACGATGACGTCATTTGAAGCAGCTGTTGTCGCCATACGCCGCCATGACGTCATGGGAGGGGCGGCTAATAGTTTCGATCGCGTCAGACTATAATAATTGTGACGACAATAGGTATTACTATCGACGGGTCGACTTGTTCTCGATAGGGTTGCTGCTGCTGCTCTTGCTCGCATCGAGTCATCGGTATAGTTATTGTTGGCGGTGGTTGTGGTCGTATGTCGTGACGATGCCGCATTATCTGGTCGACTACCTACAAATTTACAGTTTTGATGCAATAAGTAAATAGTTATACAGTCACGGACAGTGCCGTATTCAGATAGGGGGGCCGTGGTGCCGTCCACCCCCTCCATCAATCAAAACATCTCAAGAAAACGAATATTAAAGGTACAGATCTCAGACAAAAATCATCTCGCGCGTCGTGTCACTATTAAAAATATAAAACCATAGACAATGAGAAATCTTACACCCTATAACCAGGATCTGGTAGTCAGATACGAAAAGTCCAACTTCTGTATATATTGATATTTTTTGTCGGAATTTCCGAAACTATGTTTCGATTACAAAGCTAACCGCGTGCCCGGTCTATATTTTGTGTTAAGGAGATACGGGCACAAAATGGGCTCCCAAAAAATCCATTTTATCCGTTCATACTTTTAAGATAATCAGGAACAAGCATTATGGTCAGTATAAAAGTTTTAGAGGCAGCTGATAAACAATTATGGAGTGATCCATTTGAATGTACCAGCGACCGATGTAGTCAATTTGACTCCCGGACAAAAGTAACTGTGTAAAAAACGAACGCCAACGAATGTTATGTAAAACACTGGGCTCTCGCTGAAAATTCGCTGAAAATTTTACCATGGTGAATGCACCGGGTGGGCGCCCGATTTTGGCAAGAAAAAACAGTTAAAAATCGTGTCGAAAACACTCCCAAAGACTTTTCATGGAGATAAAAAGCGATTTTGAAGCAAATTTTGACAAAATTGACGAAATTTTTGGCTTCAGAACAAAATTTTAGTACAAATTTTATGCACTTTGGTCCGATTGGAAACAAAAAAAATTGCCGTAATGAAGCCCAAAATTTAACCAAGGGTTATCACTGTTTTCGACCAGGGGGAACCGAAAAATGAATGCCAGCGGCCTCCCACTCTCCAATTTGGAGGGCCCAGGAACACTAGTTTGCAAACAACTAATGGAAACATAATATTGAAAATGGTCCTGTTTGGAATCGAATTGTTTTTTTGGGTTCGTTTATGATAAACAAAAGCAAACAGCATTGAACGTGTGTCGGATCGTTCTGATATTTTTTTCGAAGCTCGAGTATTACACAATAAAAATTATTATCACGTCTCAAAGTCGCTTTCGCCGAGGTTTAACATTGTTATTTCACTCAGGGTTTGACTGCCATATTTTTGCTCCGGCGCCAGAACACTGATGGTAAACCCTATAATTATAAATATTTTTCATTATTTTCGAATGGTTATTCCAAGCACATATTTCGCCACTCGTGGCGTAATTTGACCCGTTGAGTGGGTGTCTCGCGCCAGTTGTGTAGTTTTCGTCTCCACATTTCCGCTAAACAGTCCGAGGTGTCAGTGTACACGCAAGGATACATTTACGTATATATGATCCTTAAGGGCCCGCAAATGCAAAAAACAACAGCTTTTTTGACCCACTACGCTGATTGGCGATTTAGCTTTTCTCGTCCTATTCCGGGAAGAAGTTGCGTATGTGGTCAAAGCACCCCAGGAAAACTCCCTTAACGTCCACTGGGGATATACGCAAATAATAAAAAAAAATATTTTGGTGTTACAGGGTAATTTTTGCTTCGTTGAAATGATTGGCAGGGCTAATCTTTGGTTACGATTCGTAATCGGTGACAGAGGTTAGAGTATCGTTGGAAATTTACTCCCATAATGTTTCCACTGGGTTCAAAAATCGAAAAAATAAAGCTTGCCTCAACCAGGGTACGCGTTAACTTATTTCTTTCGACCTGGTTGCTTAGCAGAGGTATAGGGGTCACAGTGCCCTGGAAGGAGTATACGTGCTAAAATAATTCCCGTGTTTCTATGTCTCTGTCTGTCAAGTAAAAAAATTAAAGCATTTTGTCAACTATTCTTAAAGCTGGCTTGTCCAAATGGCTTTTATGACCTCTCCCCAGGTTCCCCCTAGGTCATGGCCCCAACTAAATTTTGGCCCCCCAGGTACTTTCCTGCATGACTAAAAATTACCGAATTCTTTTTCTGATGGTGGCTAAAAATACACGAATCTTCCCTAGTTTGACTAAAAAATCATAAAATTTTACACATCGACACTAAAAATCGCTAAAATTTTCTTTTATGTAACTCCAAGTGCTATTTAAAAATTACAAGTTAGAATTATTGCTAAATTACAAGTTTTTATCATTTACTAACATGTTACAAATATTGCTTTTTCCCAGTTCAACTGAGGAGACTTTCCAGATGAAATCAAGGAAATCATCCCACTTATCCGATCTGGTGGAACCCCTCAGATAATTTTGGTAATTCATTTACTAACATGTTACAAATATTGCTTTTTCCCAGTTCAACTGAGGAGACTTTCCAGATGAAATCAGGGAAATCATCCCACTTATCCGATCTGGTGGAACCCCTCAGATAATTTTGGTAATTCATTTACTAACATGTTACAAATATTGCTTTTTTCCAGTCCAACTGAGGAGACTTTCCAGATGAAATCAGGGAAATCATCCCACTTATCCGATCTGGTGGAACCGCTCAGATAATTTTGGTAATTCATTTACTAACATGTTACAAATATTGCTTTTTCCCAGTTCAACTGAGGAGACTTTCCAGATGAAATCAGGGAAATCATCCCACCTATCCGATCTGGTGGAACCCCTCAGATAATTTTGGTAATTCGGAGAAGCCAGTTAAAATACTAATCAAGTGTTTCACCCCTTATAGCATGATTTGACCCCTTTATTTTAGTTTTACTCTTCACGGCTTCGCTAAGAAGTTATTGGGGTTAGGGCACACCCGAAACACTTTAATATATCGCTAGGGATCCACGAAATCGCAAAAATTGAGTTCGTCTTGTATACTGTAATTTAATCCGCTGAGTGGATTGGTTGTGTCAGTTTTCCTTTCTGCGGTTGTGGTAAGGAGTTAGGGTCTCAG
>JASANE010027371.1:0-57067 GCA_030248225.1 Trileptium ribeirensis
TTTGTACTTGGTTCGTTCATATACTAGCCAAAGAGTTTCATGAGACGGGGACAAAAACGATTGAAATTGAAAATTTTACTGCAAGTCGTGACTTAAAAATTTTGGTAGTTTCTGATTGTTTGGTTCTTACAGCAAGAAATAAATTGTATTATTGTTTTGTTATGTGCTCAGAATGAGCTAAATTTTGCTTTTAATTTATCGCTGGTGTAAAAATTGTTTTCCTTTAATTTCGAAATGTTCTCAATAAGCTACATTTGAAACATCAAAATGGTCACAAACTGTGGAGTAGTCATACTAGCCCAGTTTTCCATCACTTTACTCGTTACTAATATTTATCGCTGGTGTAAAAAATTGTTTTCCTGTGATTTCGAAATGTTCTCAACAAGCTAGATTTGGAACATCAAAATGGTCACAAACCGTGGAGTAGTCATACTAGCCCAGTTTTCCATCACTTTACTCGTTACTAACATTTATCGCTGGTGTAAAAAATTGTTTTCCTGTGATTTCGAAATGTTCTCAACAAGCTAGATTTGGAACATCAAAATGGTCACAAACCGTGGAGTAGTCATACTAGCCCAGTTTTTCATCACTTTACTCGTTACTAATATATCGTTGAAACTGCGTAAACATAAACCTAGTTGTGCAATCATATACTTATCTACGCGTCGAATAAAACGATTTTTTACTTGCATGCAACAATGCTATGACGAGTTTAGTGACATAGACAGATAAAGTAATGCTTAAATTAACAAGTGCGATCGGCACACCTCATTCGTTTAAATAATTATTTTAGGAAATTGTTAACTGCTAGACAACTAGGAAGTTTTTGTATATATTTAACTACAGAATGATTGGCTATGTCAACAAAATTTTCAATGAAACCGAACACACTAACACATTGCCTAGAAAATTTCAATTTCTGAAAAACTGGTTACTGTTTTTTAATGACACAGACTCTTCCGGTTTGCAAGAAGTGTTCAGTTATTATTTTCAGAAGGATGTCACCTCTTGCCATTCAAACCAATCCGTGAAACAAAAGCCATCAATGAAATACCTTCAATTTATTTACCGGGTAGACATCAATTGGTCAATCCGTCTAGTCCACCGGCCTGGGAAGGTAAGTCGTAATATATATTATTTTTCATAATAATGTTACGCTTTTCCATTCAAACCACTCTGTGATACAAAATCCATCAATGAAATACCTTCAATTTATTTACCGGGTAGACATCAATTGGTAAATCCGTCTAGTCCACCGGCCTGGGAAGGTAAGTCGTAATATATATTATTTTTCATAATAAAGTTACGCTTTTCCATTTAAACCACTCCGTGATACAAAATCCATCAATGAAATACCTTCAATTTATTTACCGGGTAGACATCAATTGGTCAATCCGTTTAGTCCACCGGCCTGGGAAGGTAAGTCGTAATATATATTTTTCATAATAATGTTACGTTTTTCCATTCAAACCAATCCGTGATACAAAATTCATCAATGAAATACCTTCAATTTATTTACCGGGTAGACATCAATTGGTCAATGCGTCTAGTCCACCGGCCTGGGAAGGTAACTTGTAATATATATTTTTGATAATAATGTTACGTTTTTCCATTCAAACCAATCCGTGATACAAAATCCATCAATGAAATACCTTCAATTTATTTACCGGGTAGACATCAATTGGTCAATCCGTCTAGTCCACCGGCCTGGGAAGGTAACTTGTAATATATATTTTTGATAATAATGTTACGTTTTTCCATTCAAACCACTCCGTGATACAAAATCCATCAATGAAATACCTTCAATTTATTTACCGGGAAGGCATCAATTGGTCAATCTGTCTAGTCCATCGGCTTGGGAAGGCCAGTTGTAATATATATTATTTTTGATAATAATGTTACGTATTTCCATTCAAACCACTCCGTGATACAAAATTCATCAATGAAATACCTTCAATTTATTTACCGGGTCGACATCAATTGGTCAATCCGTCTAGTCCATCGGCTTGCGAAGGTAAGTTGTAATATATATTATTTTTCGTAATAATGTTTCGTTTTACAATTCAAACCACTCCGTGAAACAAAAGCCATCAATGAAATACCTTCAATTTGTTTACCGGGTAGACATCAATTGGTCAATCCGTCTAGTCCACCGGCCTGGGAAGGTAACTTGTAATATATATTTTTGATAATAATGTTACGTTTTTCCATTCAAACCAATCCGTGATACAAAATTCATCAATGAAATACCTTCAATTTATTTACCGGGTAGACATCAATTGGTCAATCTGTCTAGTCCATCGGCTTGCGAAGGTAAGTTGTAATAACACCCAAACACACCCAAAAAAAAAACAACCCACAAACCAACACAAAACAAAAAAACCCAACCAACAACACACCCAACAAACCCCACCCCCCCCCCCCCCCCCATATATATTTTTGATAATAATGTTACGTTTTTCCATTCAAACCACTCCGTGATACAAAATCCATCAATGAAATACCTTCAATTTATTTACCGGGAAGGCATCAATTGGTCAATCTGTCTAGTCCATCGGCTTGGGAAGGCCAGTTGTAATATATATTATTTTTGATAATAATGTTACGTATTTCCATTCAAACCACTCCGTGATACAAAATTCATCAATGAAATACCTTCAATTTGTTTACCGGGTAGACATCAATTGGTCAATCCGTCTAGTCCACCGGCCTGGGAAGGTAACTTGTAATATATATTTTTGATAATAATGTTACGTTTTTCCATTCAAACCAATCCGTGATACAAAATTCATCAATGAAATACCTTCAATTTATTTACCGGGTAGACATCAATTGGTCAATCCGTCTAGTCCACCGGCCTGGGAAGGTAACTTGTAATATATATTTTTGATAATAATGTTACGTTTTTCCATTCAAACCAATCCGTGATACAAAATCCATCAATGAAATACCTTCAATTTATTTACCGGGTAGACATCAATTGGTCAATCTGTCTAGTCCATCGGCGCCGTTTATATTTTTGAGCGCCCACCACCCTCGCAAGGAGGATATATATTGAAAAGACGTTTCCATCAAACCACTCCGGAACAAAATCCACAAGAAAACCTCAACCGGGAAGGCATCAAGTCAATCTGTCTAGTCCATCGGCGGGAAGGCCCAGAATATATATATTTGAAAAAACGTATTTCCATCAACCACTCCGGAACACTCAATGAATACCTTCATTTGTTTACCGGGTAGACGTCCAATCGTCCGGCTTATCATCCACCCCCCCCTGAGAATAACAAATATATAAAAAACTCCACAAACCAACCGAACAAAACATCAAAAAACCTCAATACCGAACACAATCAAGCCTAGCCACGCCGAAAACAAATATATAAAAAACTTCCACAAACCAATCCGAACAAAATCCATAAAAAAAACCAATATTACCGGAGACATGAAGGTCAATCCGTCTAGTCCACCGGCCTGGGAAGGTAACTTGTTATATATATTTTTGATAATAATGTTACGTTTTTCCATTCAAACCACTCCGTCATACAAACTCCATCAATGAAATACCTTCAATTTATTTACGGGTAAGCTCGAATTGGTCTCTGTCTAGTCCAGCCGGCCTTAGGAAGGCCAGTTGTAATATATATTATTTTTCATAATAATGTTACGCTTTTCCATTCAAACCACTCCGTGATACAAAATCCATCAATGAAATACCTTCAATTTACTTACCGAGTAGACATCAATTGGTCAATCCGTCTAGTCCACCCGCTTGGGAAGGTAACATGTAATATATTTTATTTTTTGTAATAATGTTCCGTTTTGTCATTCAAACCACTCCGTGAAACAAAAGCCATCAATGAAATACATTCAATTTGTTTACCGGGTAGAAATCAATTTTTCAATCCGTCTTGTCCACCGGCTTGGGAAGGTAAATTGTAATATATTATTTTTCGTAATAATGTTTCGTTTTGCCATTCACACCACTCCATGAAACAACAGCCATCAATGAAATGCCCTCAATTTATTACCGGGTAGACATCAATTGGTCTATCCGTCTAGTCCACCGGTCTGGGAACGTAAGTTGTAATATATATTATTTTTCATAATAATGTTACATTTTGCCATTCAAACTATTCCGTTAAACAAAAGTCATCAACGAAATACCTTCAATTTGTTTACCGGGTAGAAATCAATTTGTCAATCCGTCTAGTCCACAGGCTTGCGAAGGTAAGTTGTAATTTATATTATTTTTCGCAATAAAGTTTCGTTTTGCCATTCACACCACGCCGTGAAACAGTAGTCATCAATAAATTCCCTCAAATTATTTACCGGGTATGCATCAATTGGTCAATCCGTCTAGTCCACCGGCTTGGGAAAGTAAGATGTAATGTATTATTTTTCATAATAATGTTACGTTTTGCAATTTAAGCCAAGCGTTGAAATAGAACCCAATTAAATTGATACCTTGTCCGTTAAAATATATTTGAAACAAATCAACAAAAGAGTTTGAAATATCTCAGGATCTCAAAGACTCCTGCTTTAAAACATCAGAACTGTTTAAAGTAACTATTTGATATCAACGTATCTCTTTTCAAATGTGGATGCGATTTAGTATTCAAACTTTAATCGATCGAACAAAGTGAAGCTTCATTTTAGAGACTGGTGAAATTATGTTTGGAATAGAATAAACAAAAGACTTTGAAAAAAATTTGAAGGAGCACCAGCTTAAGTATTTTAAAAAATTTGAAACTAGCAATCAAAATATCTTGTTTGACGTGGCTTTGTGGGCCAGTATATATAGCAGCTTTGACAGAATTATAAATGGGTACAGTTTCATTTTCAAGACGGTCTGTCTATTTATGTAATGGCATTTTATTTTAAATTAAACAACCAAACAATTTAGAAGAACGTATTTTTGAAACTCAAAAACTTTTAGTTTTTGGTTGCTACATAACAATGTTATAGCCATACTTAATTTGAGCAAGAGTGCATTAGAGAAGAGTATGACACACGCACTCACATGTTACGTGTGAGTGCAGGGAAGTGCCATACTCTTCCCTAATGCACTCTTGATTTGACTTGACATAAAGTTATCTCTTTTGATATTTAGATACGAGTTACTATTCAAGTATTGCTTATTTTGTTGTACATCGAGCGCATCTAGCAGTCGTCGCTTGGCAACGAATTTATTTTTGTTAACTAAAATAAATTAACATATATGACTAAGTTGTAGAAATATAAATAATATAGCCATGCTCTAGCCACACTATCGAATTCGGATCCGCTGCCGTAAACTCATATCCAAATTCAGCTTATAATTGATTATCAGGTTGTTTTTCCTGCCATTGATTACCTTAACGTCAACTTGAATTTGTATTTGAAATGCCAGTTAGTAGCGTATACATTGTTTCCATGTTCCAGTGTATTGTCGGTTACTCAAATAGATTTAAACTACTTCTATAGTCAATCGCCAGTGTAGTAGTTTACGGTGTTGTTCCGTGTGTTTGCTGTCTATTTATACCAGAAGCAGCAGTAGAGTTTAGACACGTAGTGTTAGTAACTAAAATCTGGTAAAGTTTTAATTTTATATAAAGGAACAATTTTCTATGTATAAGAAATTGGTTTACCAATGTATATATAATAAGCTTTTCAGGATAGATTGAAGCATATGATTACGCCATTAACACTATATAATTTACGCATATGGAATGACATATATTGTAAAATGTGTAATCTAACCCATATTACGCTTTAAATTCAGCCTTAATGGTGTATTGACTCATTTATATAAAGAGTTGCGGAATCGAAAAATGATGGAATGGTCACCTCGATATTATCCAGACTCATATAAATAGTATATATAATTTGAATATGCAATTATAGTGTAAACCATAAGTAGCCGAGTAGTATCAGAAGGAAAAAGATAGTTATGATATTTCGATACCCTGGTTCTAATATTTTATAATGTAATCAGAGTGAAACACATACTTTTATTAAAAATTTATTAAACTGTTTGACAAAGATCAGTCATATACATCTAGCTCATGACTTTGGTGCATCAAACAGTAGTGTAATTAGGATAGTCATACCAACATGTGCATACCATTTTGGGTTAAAGTATATGGCGTACTTAGTGTAATATTCATCTTTTTCAAAAATGAACTTGGACAATCGGATACTATATACAGCACTGTGTCATGACAACACTGTTTAGCTGTGGCAAACAGTAGCCATCTGAAAAAGCCTTTTGAAGCATATAAATTTTGTTACTTCCTTTTTCAGGATATAGAATGATTACCTGATAAAAATGATCGTCTTGTTAAGCATAATAACAGCGAAATAATTGACTGCAAGACCCTGAACACCGCATATTACAACCTCGTTATATTGAATGATACCGGCGGACAATATTTCAGCTTAGGCTTTAGCTATTTATATCGAGTGAAAACTTAAAATTAGTAAACGGGGATATTAGACTTACGGGCTAGTTAGGTAGTTAGATTAAATAAAATTGAGCGTTACGTGTTGGATAAAACCGAAAATTGAAGGAAATTTTGTACTACAAATGGTGCAAAGTAGCGATAGTTTTTAGAAGGTCGGAAGCAAACTTAAGATTTAATGTTATAAAACAAATATATATTATAAACGTTTCAAGAATACTTTTAGCTTACATGTCAATTATGCCCTAAATTGGATGTCTTAATGCCTAATTCCGTACAGAAAATAGCTCATGTATGACAAATTATAGTATATATGTTTAGGAAATTTTTGAGGTATTAGATTTCTTTAGTCAAATAGCTGTAAACATGTATTGAAAATTATGTGAAATGCCTGATGTAACATGCTCTGGCAAAACAGCCAAATTAAACGACTCGAGAGGAGTTTGGAGTTAAAGTAATTATATTTTTTTGAACTTGAGTAATAATGAAATTCATTTAATTTGTGTCTAAAATTTAAACGTATTTCCACACTATTTTTTATCTGATCGTTTCAATGATTTCGCGACCATTACATCACGCATATAATCACAAATACTAAAATTTTGAGCTAACGAGTAGTTGAATGATCAATAAAATAGAAATGTTGGCCAATTTTAGACTGAACCATAGTGGTTAACCTCTCACCTTCCCACGTAAAGCAGATACATATTCAAGTGCGTGCTTATAACGGCATAGTCGCGGCATTACATTTTGAGAAAATTGAACCATGCCCGATTTTATAAGTTACTATAAAATTTTCTGTTTGACTTTAAACTTTACCCGTATTCTGAAGCGGCGCATATAGGGAAACACGGAGTTTATTTGCTTGACCCATACGGCTCAAATTTTTATAGTGCACTTATTGTTACTTGCCATGTGAGACTGTAGATTTCATTCACGTAAGGTATTCAGGCAAAGTACACTGTGGCACTCGCTCGCTGCTCGCTTTAAAGTGCTTTTATTTGGATAAAGTTATGCTTCTCTGCAAATGCCAAAATCGCAAAGTAACGTTTGGCATACGATAGGTATTGACATATACATACTTTTTGCAAATTTCGGTTCTTAAAAATAAATTTTTCTACTGTTAACGCTCGCTAAGTTCCTGGCTACACTCACTGAACAAAGTTGCACCTATTGATCACCATGGCGAGGCATACGAAACTAACTTCAAAACATTATTTCCTCTAAGCGAACAATAACGGTGATTGATTTGCGCTAGATTCAGTGATGTACCGTACGGTCATGACACTTTTACATTGATTCAAATTTAACGACACAGTATATGAACAAACGTCAACACTAATACTTTTGTGTTACTTCTGCATACCTATGCGGCGATGGCTTAGCGCGCTAAATTACAGACGGTGGTAGCAAATTTCACACACGAAGGCCTTTTTCATAGTTTTTGCCACAGTGGTCAGATATAGCACATTGCTTCTTCTTTTGACAGTGTACATTTCACATTGTACCAGAGATGCTGTATTTTATTGAATTCGAGTGGAATGAGCAAGCGAGCTAGTGGAACGAGAATTTTCAATTTTGGCTCTGGAGGGGGGGTTGAGGAGATCCTGTCTGTGAGTGTGTGTCTGTGTGTCGCACCTGGATCTCGATAACGGTTGGGCAGATTTTTGTGGTCATTCGAACCGCGATAGGCTGTTTAGGTGTAGTGACGGAGCCCAAATTTTTGAATTTTTTGCCGTGAGAAACGTTATGGGGCAAAATGACGTCATTTTGGCCCATTTTTTGGGCACACCCGCCACTTTTTGCGACTTTTCTCAATAAGTACACGAGTTATCCCCGTATAGACCTATTCCATGTAGCTTTACCAGGGCTTTCCAATGATACAAGTTTTTCAAATACTTCCCAATCTGGAGTCTATAAGCTTATAGTTGGCGCCAAATTTCATATTTGGTGAAAAGCGTGGGAAATGCACCTAAATGTGTGTTTTTGTTGCTTTTACTGTCTTGTATGGGGTTTTCTGGGCAGATAAACTCATTACAAGTGTTAAAAATATTGTTGGGCAATTATTTTTTACACTTCTGGTTCATACTTGGCATAAAAAATGACGTTTTCGAAATTTTTGGTGAGAAGTCGTGGGAAAAGCACCTGAATGTGTGTTTATTGTTGGTTTTAGTGTCGGATATGGGATTTTCTGGGCCGACAAGCTCATTGCGAGTGTCAAAAATATTGTGTGGCAAATATTTTTCACACTTCTAATTCGGGGGATTGTTCTCACCACTCGAATTCTGGCTCGCAAGCGAGCTTCACTAGTCACAAGTAGCTTCACTATATGGTTGTTTCCTTTAAACGATTGAGTTGATTCTAGCTTTCAGTCCTAGTACATTTATGAATCTCCCTTTAAAGTGGCCTATGCCAGCAAAATATGAACAAACTAAACTTGTACGTTCGACTATATCAACGCTATGAAAAACAGCTCCAAAAAATCGAAATTAACTGAATTAACATTACAAAATTAAAATACATATTGTATTTGATTTTTCGTCGATGTAACGCGTTGAAGTCGCAAGCTGCTGTGACTCATTTAGTTTAAGAAAAATACAGTCAGACTCGGTCCATGGTTCAGTGCGGCAACTTGCCTTTCGGCAGTCTAACCTGTTCATTTTGTTTACGCTATACGGTCTACAAGGCATGTAATAGCTTTATTCAAATAGTCTAAAGATCGGAAGAATAGTTGATGATTCACTAAAAAAGTAACAGATGGCATAATCGATATGATGCCTTCCAGGTATGCGAGCCAAGCCACAAAATTCTTTTTACGATTCGAAATTTCTCGATTTTAATTTTATTTTTTATCTAAATTATTTTAGCGTGAGTGTTTATTGTTGCAGAAGAACTCAACGAAATGATATATTAAAAAAAGTTTAAAAAGGCACACGATCATCGTTTTGCATAGTTTATCCTATTTATTTATACCAACGCTACAATCTTTTCAATATTTTAAGCTGGCCGTAAATCCACATTTTTTTTCGAACGGTTTTACTAAACCTGCAAGTGTTTGCAGGTTAATGTCGTTCCAAGGTAAATCAAACGTTTTTCAGAGAACCCATTATAAACTAGTTCACTCACATTAGCTCAACTTTCAAGCAGCACATAAATCCTTAGGAAATATAGACTCCATACCCACTCTAATATCAATTGTGGTAACCCTGAACATCGTCGTATAGTACCATCGCACAAGATGCCAACCCGATAACCTTTTGGCTAATCGTTCACAGTTGTTATAGATCACCGAAGCAATGTAAAGCCATGCACGCGGTTTTTCACGATGCTTACGTATCCGCCCTCGGTCATTTCTTTGCCTATTATTGTCTATTCCAAATATGAACGTTAGGATTGACAAAAATGTATAGTGCTGTAAATTTGTTCGAGAAATCGTGTACTGTACGGATATTATTTATCCTTATGCTTGATTATTACCGATATAATTCGCATAACTGTTGTTAAATAATATGTGACGTGGTTGCCTTACCTGGTTTATATTAAAACGATTTCTATCCTTGCTCATGAATTCCCATTTTCGGAAGCCCAAACCTATGATCAACATTACTACGGGGATGTTTAGCTGGTCCCTAAAGGTTTGTTGTTTACCGTCTGTGCAAAACATTTATTGTGTGTTTACATTCTACTTTGTTGTTATGAAATCTTATATACAAAAGTAGTGTATGTAGTGTATATGTATATATGTAAACGAAATGTATAACTACATATGAATATGTTTATGAATTTATTATGTATTGGAACTTAATGGGCAGAATCTTGTGTGATTGTGTTCGTGTCTGTACATGCATTCAATGTATTTTGCTTGTGTCGAAATTTTTATACAGGGCGCAGGAGAATTTTAAGACTTAGCTAAGTGTAGCAGAGTTTCTAAAGGGAGCACTAGAAATAAAAGATTTTATGAGCGCCTAAGATATAGAATTTAAATATATCGAATTTGAGTGTAAGGGTTGAGTGGCCTAAGCATTAGGCCTACATTAGCGGATATCTGTAAGTGCATCTGCTGGATTTTCGAATAAAATCTTAGATTTTGTTTATACTTCAGAATTCGGGGAAGTTCATAAAAACTCATTCTCTAACGACTAAAATTCACTTAGGTTTAAGAGAGTGGAACCAGAGTAAAACTTGGAAAACTTATTATGTAATTTCGATCGCTTAGAGAAATCAACTAGGAGAAAATTGGGAGTAGACCTATAGCTCGGGTATTTAAGCCATTGCACAGTTAGATCAGGGCCTCAGTCGGCCTCAGAAGCTGCGCAATCAAGGTGAGTACGGTTCAGCCGTTTATTTATTTAAACGTTTGTGTAAAAACTGCAGTTTGTTATAGTGTGTGAAATAAACTGTCTGAATTATTAGTGTTACAAGTTAAGGCCTTAGGAATAAGCTCGTAAAATAAATAGTCCGTGGTGCTCGCATTGGGAATATTGTAGTAACCAACTGTTAATTCGTGTGTAATCTACGGTGGTTCTAAACACCCCTAGGACCACGTAGGCTACATTTTGGTGCCGCAAGCCTGGACGAGCTACGAACAAGGGCAAACTTCAGTTGGTTATATGGTCTCCGATTAGAAACAATATTGGTGAATTATTCTTAAAAAATCTTGGGGGTTGCCCAAAGTGTGTCAATTTTTTTCATGCGAATGGATGTGTACTGGAAGAAACAATGAATTTTGATCCGAAAGGAATTGGAGTAGCAGGCCAAAGACAACCTACTGTTTTCGAAGCTGAGGATATTCCTCTTTATTATGGAAACTTCGGAGATGATTTTGAGGAGTGGATAGGAATTACCGAACGCATTTCTTTTGCAAACCAGTTGTCTAAGGATGATATGGCTCGTATTCTACCGGCCTTTTTGCGCAGCGATGCTGCTTCGAAATGGAAAAATATGTCATGTGAAATTAAGAAAAAGTATGGTCTTTTGAAAACCAATTTATTTAAAATTTTGGTGCCGAAATATGTCACTTATAGTTATGGTGCAAGATTGAGGGAGAGGTCGCAAAGCATTGACGAATCTGTTGACACTTACGCAAGGGATATCGACCACTTGGTTAGGAAAGCCTTTCCTACATTATCTAATGAGACTAGGGATACTATTGCAATGGAAAATTTCCTATGTGGATTGAACAAAACAATTCGCCGATTTGTGTTAACAGCCAGGCCTGAGTCTTTTCAAGCTGCTATAGTTGAAGCGCGTAGGCAAGAGTGTATTGAAAATTTTATAGGTTCTACTAAGACAGAACCGTTATCACAAAACATAAAATTCATTGGTGGTGAACCACATAAAAATAGTTTAAACAATGGTCCGTTGGACGCGACTGAAAATTTTGAATGCACTGACATACCTGTGGATAATTTGAAAAGACCGAATTCTGAATTGTGTGCCAAAACAATGAAACCAGCTGCTGCAGTAGATACGCTAACTTGTACTAAAAATTGTTTTACAAATGATATGTTTTGTATGAATCAAAATGTCGGAACCCGAAAGGGACCTCTGACAGTTTTCAGATGCAACAATCGGGATATGGAATGGAATGTACGTAATGATACGCAAATTGGGTTTATATTAAAACGTGTTCGAGGAAACTTAATGCTCAAGCCTACTGTACGTTCAATTAAGCCAAAGCGATGTCAAGCTGCGCGGTTTTTTGATCAAGGACAAACCATGGTGTCAAAAGTAGTAAATTTCGCTGGAACTCATATCAAGTCAGTGACTAAACAAAGTGAAGTGGTTGCGGACATTACTGTTAAAAAGAGCAAATTGACATACGATGCTTTTGTTAATCTAGAACTTAAACTGGTAGCTGTTGTAATAACCAATTTGATGGTTGCATGTAGAGATACGCAAGAAATAGCATATGGGCTTACCGGGAGTAAAAAATTAACCTTAATTTCACTAGAGTTGCAAGTATTCCGAAATTGTTTAAGATTAGTACGTGTTGTGGTTGTGTGTATAATGGAATACAGTATCATTGTCGTATGTCTGCAGCAATATATGTGCAAACAAGCATGACTATATTTCTATGCGATATTTTCGTGTGTGTATGTTTGTTTTCCAGGTGTTTTGGTAGTATTCAGGGCAGTCCAAGTTCTAATTTTTCCAATGGTCAGAGTTATGGTGCTATATTCTTTCAAGTACAGCAACCCGCAAATGTGGAGCCTATATATACGATCAGCATTATTATGGAGTTGGACTTATTTTACTCATTGGTAGAAAAGAAATTTACGAACAAATGTGGAGTACGGAATGGAATTCGGGATTCAGGTAAGTTGATATGTACTATACTGCTAAGACTTAAATTTTCAAGGAAATCATCAGAAAATATTATTTACTCTGCACAGGAAGGGTCTCGGAAATTATACGATCAATTTTGCAAAACTGATAGGATAAAAAATTTAAAATGCCTTACTGGTTTTGAAACTATATGGTTTTCAAAAAAGGCAGAACTACAGTTATTAAACTGCAAGAGAAAAATTGAGGCAAGCTTTGTCAGTTTTCTCAGCACCATCCTGGGAGATATTACTTAAATAAACTGTTCCATGGAGTGATTTCAAGTTTCAAGTTTCACAATGGAATTAAAAACATATTAATTCAAGGATATTTAGATTTCATAAAATGTCAATCATACTAGGGAAATATAATTATTATTTTAAAGCTTAAAAAGTAACAATTTCGTTCCTCTTAGGAATAAAAATAAAAGTTTTGGGAAGAATTTTTCGTGCCATTAGCGTCATTCGTGTTAACTACCATGCCCAATTAGTGGCGTACCGTTAGCCGTTATCGATGCGGTAACCACGGGCAGCCCTAAGGGGAAAATCTAATCAACATTAACAAAAAATGTTTAAATCTTGTTACGAATTTATTGATTTGATTTTGAAAAATAATTTTTTAAAATACACTTTAAGTTTTGGATTTACCTGCCAGAGTACTGGACATTATGTCTTGATTTACCTGATCACTGTATGCTACTTTTTTGTAGATATTTATAAGGCGGTTTTTTAATAGATTAAAAAAATAATCTAGGAACTAACGTGCAGTTGTTACCGGTTACAGCCCCTATTTAACATCTTTATACCGAAAGTCCTAGTTATTTCAGCGAAAATTCACTAAAAGGCAATGTCCATAAGAAAAAATATTGGATATATTATTGTTTATGGGGAAGCGATGCTTCTCATTTGATGTATCCAGATTTTTAGATTTTTAAAAAAGGTTGTGGTTATGGTCTGCAGTCCATAGTACAACAATATTCTGCTGGCGCATTACACATTACAAAGATCAAACTCTGAAAGGGTGTTGGAACAAAAAAAGGCATATGGGAGTAAGACCAAGTCAGTTTAACTGTGTCGCTGAATGTCAGACCATCAACAAACAATTCGCATATTCAGAGATTTATCTTCCGACTAGTCTGTACGATGCCTCGTATGTTCGGCGTGGTACCCCGTTACATCATACGACGTTTGAGAGCAATCTATGCTCATATTGAAGGACGAAACGCTAAGCGCATTGGTGGGTGTAACTTCAATCATACCGTGTGGTGTAGATGGTTGTTTTGGTTGAATTTAATGGCTGTTTTGATATGGACGATATTCGGTAAATCGTAGTGCATGGTATCGCCGTGGGTGCGTGTTAGAATACGTCATGCACTGTGGTGAACAATTAAATGATGTAATGGACGATATTCGGTAAATCGTAGTGCATGGTATCGCCGTGGGTGCGTGTTAGAATACGTCATGCACTGTGGTGAACAATTAAATGATTGCAATAAATTGTGGTGGCTAATGCAATTCAGATCACTAGAGTTGTTGGTTAACGGGGGTCGGCATCACATAACAAGCGTCAAATGGAAATTGTCTGTGAACTATTAATAGTCTGCTGAAACAATGATAAAAAATGTATTCGTATATCATGTTTTATTTATATATGGGTGAACAGTGTATACCAATATACCACTCACTGGACCTGACATTTCTACTTTAAACTTGGGAAAATTTGAGGACAAATTTTTATGCAGCGAAGGGGATAATGTGATGTGGTTTGCCTTACCTGGTTTATATTAAAACGATTTCTATCCTTGCTCAAGAATTCCCATTTTCGGAAGCCCAAACCTATGATCAACATTACTATGGGGATGTTTAGCTTATCCATAAAGGTTTGTTGTTTACCATCTGTGCAAAACATTTATTGTGTGTTTACATTCTACTTTGTTGGTATGAAATGTTATATACAAAAGCAGTATATGTAGTGTATATGTATATATGTAAACGAAATGTATAACTACATATGAATATGTTTGTGAATTTATTATGTATTGGAACTTAGTGGGCAGAATCTTGTGTGCTTGTGTTCGTGTCTTTACGTGCATTCAATATATTTTGCTTGTGCCGAAATTTTTATACAGGGCGCAGGAGAATTTTAAGACTTAGCTAAGTGTAGGAGAGTTTCTAAAGGGAGCACTAGAAATAAAAGATTTTATGAGCGCCTAAGGTATAGAATTTAAATATATCGAATTTGCGTGTAAGGGTTGGGTGCCCTAAGCATTAGGCCTACATTAGCGGATATGTGTATGTGTATCTGCTGGATTTTCGAATAAAATCTTAAATTTTGTTTATACTTAAGAATTCGGGGAAATTAATAAAAAACTCATTCTCTAACGACTAAAATTCACTTAGGTTTAAGAGACAATTTTAGGGGAGTGGAAACAGAGTAACACTTGGAAAACTTATTATGTAATTTCGATCGCTTAGAGAAATCAACTAGGAGAAAATTGGGAGTAGACCTATAGCTCGGGTATTTAAGCCATTGCGCAGTTAGATCAGGGCCTCAGTCGGCCTCAGAAGCTGCGCAATCAAGGTGAATACGGTTCAGCCGTTTATTTATTTAAACGTTTGTATAAAAATTGTAGTTTGTTATAGTGTGTGAAATAAACTGTGTGAATTATTAGTGTTACATGTTAAGGCCTTAGGAATAAGCTCGTAAAACAAATAGTCCGTGGTGCTCGCATTGGGAATATTGTAGTAACCAACTGTTAATTCGTGTGTAATCTACGGTGGTTCTAAACACCCCTAGGACCACGTAGGCTACAAATATATTTAAATTGAAAATTTAAAAATTTTGACACACATTGTGGAAATTGTCGATACTTCTCTTCTAAAGGTGTGAAAAATTCAGGACATTTATCGTAAGTTTAACCAGTGTCGAATTAAACAGTATTTGTCCAAATTCACTGGTTAATTCAATATATTTGTTAACCATTAATGTTACCCGCTAACGTTTCCGTTATCGCAGTATTAATAAAGCTTAATTAAAGGTATTTACTTCTCAGTGTTTATTATGCTCGTTTTGCAGATGTTGGAATACCAGTCAATCGAGCAAAGGGAACAGTGCCATGCCAAATTGAAACATCTGGTTATCTAACACTTGATGGATTTAGAAAGATTGATCATACGAAATACTTTGCATTCTATCCCGCCAATAACATCACATATATTCAGGTAATATATATATTGTTGAGTGTGCTAACAAAATATGTAATATATTGATTGTCTGAATGATATCACCTGTTATATCCAGGCCGCGTTCGGAACCCGGCTGGAGATACTGTGATTACCAATTCGTTGGCACTAATACTCCTATGGCACCACATTTGAAGAGCCACATTGTGAGAGTTTGGATACACATTTTGCTTTGACATCGGCCAATACAGGTCTTGCTGATTTTTTAGTTAAATGGTAATTGTTCGAAATTTAGTGGTGCGGAGTGAAAGTACGAAATAATATCGTTAGACGCACGTTACGAGCTTGTCAATCGTACACTAACCGGCTGCAGTTGGAGTGGACATTTGTTGACATTGAGAATAAAAGAATAGACACTGCAATTTTCTCGCTTTCTTGGCTACACACAGTACTCTTAACGCGAACATTGACACAGTAAAAATATAGTTACGGAGACATTTAATTCACTGAAGCTCAACATTACATGTGTCGACGTTTGGTTGTAAATGTCTCGTTAAGAGGCTGCTAATCCAGAAATGACGAGAAATCAGCATGAATTTGTATGAAACCCACCCAAAATAAGTCTCCTACGTAAGCCGTTTACATGGAGCTTTTCATATTTATGTTACAGTGGCTGGGCGGAAGAAACGCACGACGGCAACTGACAGGCAAACTTGTTCTGTTAAGTTTATCCTGCAGTCTACAGCTTCGGGGAAAGCTTTGCATTTCATTTCGAATCGTCGGAACAGAAGGTTGGTATTATTTGGCAATGACTCCAGGAACAAATCCTTGAATATAATGCATATGATTATGTTGTGCCATTTTATAGAGGTACGGCCTTTTGCAAGGGCATCGCAATTTCTTCAAACGTGGTCGGCAAAAAAGTGGATGGGCCGGTCATTTAAACTCATAGTGTTCCATACCCATCAGTAAATTTTTTAACGTTCGTCCGTGAAAAGTGAGGGAGGTTGTGGGTAGCGCTGCGTACAACCCCCTCTTCCGACGCTCCTTGCCTCTTGTGAGCTAATGTTATTTCCTTTTAAGATATTGCATATTTCCAAATATGTGTGATGTATCGAAAGAAGACATCAAAACGTATTCATAGAATAAAGCTTTCGTTGTTAACTTTGACGGGAAGGCATAGTTATTTTTGTATACGTATTTTGTCCTTAAGCTGAAGAAACTTGGACATCAGAAGAAATTGGACATCAATGCAAGTCTATTTTAGAAATTTTCTAGAAAAGTACGCCAAGCGGTTCTACTCACGAACTTTGCCTTATCCTGATGGTTTGTTTGTTCTTCGGCCTACTTCTCCGCACCCAATGATTGCAGAGGGTACCCGGGTTTGCTTGAAGGTACTAGCTATCTCATCCCACATGTTCTCAGAGTGTTTCACTACTACAAGAAATCTTACTATGGTAGTCAAAACCTCTCAAACAAGCCGAGGGTGGGGGAAGACAGTACATACAACTCCTAACAACCGTTGAGGGAGCAAATGTCCCTCATACGAACCGATTCAGGTGGCGAGATCCTATCTAACCAAGTACATATTTAAAACTGTTAAATAAAATTTACTTAATAGGCTATTCAAAAATTGTTGTTAAGTTGCGCGCTAAAAAATTTGTAAAACACTAGTCAAACATACTACAGATATTAATACGTTTCAATATGAAATAAACAAAAATTACAGTGTCAGATCCGGAAATTCGCTGCATGGGAAGCATGCGACTGCTCTCTAATAGTAATCGTATTTTTCGCATGCAACGATTTTTAGTTATTCTGATCTACACACTACTGTTTAAATGTAAAAAGAAAATTTTGACTTTTGAGAAAACGTGCCCTAAAATATTCAAATTTGCCAATTTTTCATTGCTTAAGCTTTTGCACATTCGGTTTGCGACTGGTGAATCACAGACTGTCAACTCATCCTCTGGATCTGCCTATTATTACAACAAATTTATTTAGTCACAGCTAAAAGTGCTTATGCCAAGTTTTTCTACTACACAAAATATTATATATGAAATTTAAAGAAATTTCGTTGGATTTTGCACCACCATATCTTATTTTAATATTCAAAGAATATTTCATGAAATTTCAAAGAATTATTATGTCAAAATTATCTTATTAAGAATTATCTTTGAAATTTTAAATAATAGTTCTTTGAATTTTAAATGAATATTCTCGTGGTGCAAAAATCAAATAAATTTGTTTTAAATTTCATGGAAACCTATTTTCAGTATATCTATATAGCGTTTCTAATTGTTCAACAGTTACTGTGGTAGTCTGCAATATTATGAGAAGGGCAAATCTTCATAATTGTCGTCTGAAAAATTTTCGTCTCTTAGCTAATCTTTGTCAAATGTTATGCAGCCACAATCGTAACTGTATGATCATTATAACAATGTAAATGTATTGTCATTTGACTTTCTCAACAAAACATGTTACCGCTAACTATCATCACCATTCTTATATGAAACTGTTCCTAAACTGTTAACCGATGTCTCAAATTGTTATGATATTATTTACCTTTATTGCAGTTCTGGTGCAGCCGGTTTCATTAATACAATCAGCGACGACACATGCGAATTTAAACAGTACTAAAGTGCAACAGCTGCAGGTTACCACCATTCAGCCGAGGCTTAATTTCACCTGGACAACGCAGACAACGGAGCTTGCAAGTTCAAGGTAAGGGCCTTATAACGGGGCATTAAAGACATAAAGGGACATAAAGCTGACATTTTCAGATTTAATGCAACCATTTACACAAGTTTTGCTGCGACACAGCATCGTGTGAGTGTAAGCATTACTCTGCTTAATTCAGTTGATTAAATGATGAACATTTGCAGTTGCTGGTGGGCCTTTAGTGCACTATATTCTGGAAGATATGCAATGGTTATTTTAAATACACAGTGTTACAGAAAAGAAGGATAACCCATAAACACTATTTTGTAGCAAAGATATGGACCCACAGTTCTGCCGTTTACTACTTTCGGCTATGCTCAAGCTGAACTCTTGATGCCGACTGTCCAAAATGATTTCTATTTGTTTCTGAATTATATCTTGCGGTTGTTGATATTTTGGTAATTTTATTACTTAGCTGGACTGCATAATTTCGTGGTATAATCAATTTTTGTTTTGGTTATTTGAATAAAATTGTTTATTCTAATTTCACGAATTTCGCCGATCCAAATTGCTTCTTTTTGAAATAGAATTTATAAAGCATTGAGTTCCGCTGTAAACGTAGCTACATAAGCCTAATGCGGCGTTGCTTGCTCATAATTCCAGGTGTTTGACAAAAACAAAAATTTTAATTACCCAAAATCCAAACTAAATCATATTAAATTTTAGTGTTGTCTGTTATAAATCACAACCGAGTTGACCATTTGGGCTCAAACCTTCGCTGTATATATATTATACTCTTAACGGAAACGCCTGTATTCGCGTGCATAAGCTCCTCACACATGGTAATAAAATAGCTGAAGTCCCACTTTTTTTCCAAATTCACCTCTAAACTTAATGCAGCTAAATGTGTCTTTTTAGGTTTGCCAAGTTTAATTCCTACGTTGACTGGCATTAAACGAGTACAAACGAAACGAGTATTGAAATTAAAATGCCAAACTTTTTTCAAATTCACTTCTAAACAAGTTAAAAAGCGTATTTTACGAAACGCCTATGTTTAAGTCCTACGCTTATTGGTATTAGATTTTACCGAATCTACTATTTTCTAAATAGTTTTAATAATACCTTTATTCTTTGAGAACAAAATCTCATGAAAAAGATGCAGGTGGTCAACTAAATGACCACCCACAGCTTGGCTTAATTGTCGGTGTCGTCAGTGGTGCTCTCCTTGTCATAACTGTCATTGGAGCGGTCATACTATGGTCTGTGTGTTGGCGCAAACAAAAAGCGAAATTGATTCGAAAATTCCAGTTCGAAATGATGATTCATGGTACTCGACTGTCCGGACAAGCTGCACAAACCCAGATGACACTCAAAGTAATAAATATTTTACGGAAGCAATGAATTTTAATAAAAATAAGTAATTTTATGCAATACCAATGATAGCTGAAGTTAAATGTTAATTTTCATTAATTGTGAACCACTAAGGAGTAAAATTTTAACGAAACATCCTATAAAATGATCCTAAATTAATAATGGAAGTAGCCGAAATGTGATGAAACAATTCTAAAGTTTTTTAATGAAAATCCAGCGAATGCCATTGCGAGATTTGCATTCGACTTGAAAGTAATATGGCACACTATATTTACATCCAAAGGTTTGTGCGCATGGTTGTGACTAATCTGAGCACATTGGATGAAACAGTTTGAATCAGAAAATGACATAATATTGCAAATAATTGTACGCACAGCTGATTAACTATACCGCAGCTATCTTGTAACATGGAATATATTGTAACATTGATAATTGTTGTGCTAATAGCGGAGGTTATAGCTGTAGTAGCTTATTTTTAAGGTACAATGTTACCCCGGGCAAAATAGTAAGAGTCAAAATTTATTACATGTGCATTACTGTAAATCTTTAGTTTGAGGTTTGGTTTTATTCCAACCACACCTAGAATTGTGGAAGCATGGAAAGTGCATTTGAATAAACACATAAGATACATTTCGTTATATACATATAAATGTATGCAAAATCTAGACAATTCAACGAGCTGGCGCGCGCAGTGGGGCATACTTTTTCTGAATTTCGGAGCGGGAGCGGGGGGCTAGATGCGGAAATGGGATTTAATTTCCTGATGGCATAAAATTGCATTTGAATTTGCTTCGCGATAAAAGTGATAATGTTGCGCTAGGATAGATAATTTTGGGGATGCTTCTTTACGCTGCGCCATGGATCTGCTCCTCGTGATATTCGTATTCTGTGATTGATGTCGGAGGATGGGACTTTATATTCAGCAATACATATTTCATTTACAGCTTATAATATTTTCTTTGAACAAACCTGTACTTGTGGTTGTAAATTTCAAATATGCGTAGATAAGTTTAGTGGTAAAATAATTTTTGTTAAACGAACAAAGCGTATTCATTTTAAACTGTAAACTGAACAGCGTGCTTGTGTAGATTTTAGATTTCAAAGCAACCGCATCAATACAAGAAACAAACTTAGCCGTAAAAAAGTAAAGTTCAAGCTAGTTCAATTTTCCAATGAGATATTTTTAGGTAACGCACCAGTTCGTTGTGTTTGATGTTCATCCATATTCAAAAATGAAAATGGCGATAGTTACTGAACACCGTTTAAGTCTATAATAAAATATCGCTCAATGTAGACGGTAAACTTAGTCGCGTGGAGGGATTAATTTCAAATTTTAAAACAACCACACCAAAAACGTGATGTAGAAAATGTAAGATTTGGATTTTAAATTTTAAATAGAGATTTCTTTGAGCCAAAGCAGTTTGTTGTCTTCGAAGTTTACCCTGATTCAAATATAAAACAGTTGCAGTTATTAAAAATGCCATTTAAATTACTTAAGAAAATAGTGATTCGTAAAAAGTTCGCTTAAGCAACTTGTTTTAGACTATTAGTCTTTCATGACACTTCTCGGGTCCACTGTTCGCCACTCAATCTAGCACCAGTTACCGTCATGAAAAAATGTGCATATTTTAAAACTAAATTAGCTTCATTTGCCAGCAAAGTCTGAGTTTTTTCAAACATGGATTCGGATTCTTTATTTTTAGAAATTGTGCAGCATATCAGAAAATATCAGCTCTGGTGGTATCCGTACGCCTTACCTCCGGCTTTACTTGTCTGGAATTCGGTGGACATTTTCTGCAATCACAAACAATGATATAAAACTTAATACAACGGTGGACTAAACCTAAACATCGGGCTTCAAATATTTGAAGACATACGTTTAAATATTTATTTTCATTCATATTTATATTTTACAGTGTCGAATGTCGTAGTGGAATTTACCTATAGTCTCGCTCTGCTGGTCAGTACATATTGTTGAAGGACGATCGGACGACAACGGGGCCCCCCGCTTGATAACAGAAAAAAATTGTTTTATTGTTTACAGAGTTACTTAATAAGTATGCGTCCAAGTTATGCTTCAGTCTGTAGGCAAGTAAAGATATGAACAACAAAAAAATTTCTGTTATCAAACGGCGGATCGCGTTGTCGTCAAATCGTCCTTCAACAATATGAACTGACCAGCAGAGCGAGACGATAGGTAAATTCCACTACGACATTCGACACTGTAAAATATAAATGTGAATAAATGTGAAGATTTAAACGTATGTTTTGAAATATTTAAAGCTCGATGTTTGGATCGTGTCCACCGTAGTATTAAGCTTTATATCATTGTTTGTGATTGCAGAAAATGTCAACCGAATTCCAGACAAGTAAAACCGGAGGTAATGAGTACGAATACCACCCGAGCATATATTTTCTGATATGCTACACAATCTCTTGAAAACATGAATCCGAATCCATGTTTGCAAAAGCCAGAGTGTGCTTATGCTAAGCACACCGACGCAAACAACTTCTTCATTCTGAAGGTGAAAAAATATTAAAATATAAACTAAACGATTTGTGTTATGTCTAAACCATCGCCACGCACAAACATTAGATACGTAGCTTACCATGTGTTGAAAATGTGTTGGAATTTTTCGGTAATCATATTTTTTACAATTTTTCCCCGATTTTTACAAATTTGTGCCAATTCTCGCCAATGTTTGCCTTAAATGTGTGGAAGTGTTGTGCGAAAATAGCAGGGGTGTAACTATTTGCTTAGGAGGTTTCCACTATCAAAGAAACAACCTCCTACCTTCCACCCCATCGACACGCATGGCTTAGAAACTAGTCCAGATTTGGGTGCCATGTTCGTAGTCGCAAAGATACTGAAACATTTGAAAGGATACAGTGTGTTTCGCGTGATATTGAAGTTTTAGTTTCGGAAAGCCTAGTATCTAATCGCATACTCGATAATTTTGTGGAATCGGGTGGAGCCGAGTAGTGATATATCAGCCAACGCTCATGCTTAGTTGTTATTAATTGTTAATACTATAGTGTGTTTGTGCGCGTGTAACTTTGAATACCTAAAGTATTCAAATATTTACAGGTATAAAGAATAATGTTGCTATTTGCTCTTCATGTCTATTCTATCACTTTGTGCAGACCCTGAACATGTTATAACTACAAAACCCAATATCCATGTTAGTGAGTCGATAATCGCATACCGTACAATTTCACTGTGTCTTGACTATAACTATTTAGATTAGAGCATTGATAAGTTGAAACTTTCCACTTCATTTTTATATTCTGAGCAGTCGCTGATAACATCTAAATTGACTATTTAAAATAAAATAGATATTACAATACATTTAGGGTTCGAGGAACAATAATACGTTTATGCGACCGATCAGATCCGGTAGCAGCATAGCGAGAGAACCGTTTGTTCCAAATGGATTGGATGCCTATCAATACCAGGTGAGTACAAGTGTGTGTCTGGACAAGGCATGACAGTAGGTTGTTGCTTCGAAATATTTAATATCAGCCTGAAAACAATGTATGCGGGTTTTTGTCTCTGAAGCGTAAAGGAGTTATGCTGGTACCAGTTTCTAAAGTAAATATCGTCAGATCCTGTAGCATCGGATCAGATCAGATCAGTAGCATCGGCAAAGGTGCAAAAGCAAAGCAATGCCGAAGTTTCCAAATTTGTAGAAAAATTCTGTCGTCGATGTTGTTTAAAGCAATGATTAGTAAGAAACATTCGTGCATTCAAATAAATGTTTAGCTCAAAATGTAAGTTTGAAACTTAAATGTGTAAACAGTTTAAATCCGCTTTGGTATATTTTCATATTTATTGTAACATGGCACATGCAATATAAAACTGTGCTACAGCAAAGTCACAGGTTAGTTGTAGCACGGCTAGCCGTGGATTCAAATGTCTGTAAGCACGTCTCCAGTTTGCTCGTTTAAACTCGTGCGTGTTATCGCACTCGTTCAAACTCGTCAAAACTTTGCATACAAATCCCACGCAGGATATGCTACACCTATTACATGTAAGAATTTTCAAAGATGTCACGCGTCATAGACACGAAAGCCTAGATTAGACTTATGTAATCCTGTACATGCTTTCCCCCTGTTGCTCTACATAAGTGTTCAGAGGCGATTATATAATACAGCTACAGATTATTGAGGGGTAGGTATAGATGCACATCAAGCTATTCAGAAGTAGGGGAGTCGCGCTGAAAAGCAAAGAGCATAACGGAAGGTCGCGGGGGCCGCTTTGTGACAGTTCTGCTTTGGCCGAAAATTGACTTATTATAAAGATAAGCAGTCCTTATTCTATTACGATTAGTAAATTGGATAAACTATATATTTTTTACTTTTAAATAAACATTGAGAAATCGCCTTTCGGATTTTGTTGGCAGAAAGTTGATAATTGTGCAGTTTTTTCCAGGCATTTCCATCATCAGTCCCCGGTACTCTCTATCCCAGTACGTCACAGCAGGCCTGGATGCAGTCTGCATTGCAACAAACCCCTCAGTTACACCAAGGCCAACAGAGAATGTCTAATTCTACTGGGCAGCAGTTTCATCACAATAGTGCTAATTTACATTCCCCACTGCAGTCTTCAATACTCCATCATCAAACGGTTATGCCGTCGTCACCAACCATAGCAAATCCCCTAAGCTCGACTTTAACGGATAATTCTCTCAGTTTTACTGTCCAACAGCCAAGCATGTACTACAACCCAGGATATGATACTCGCGTACCCGATAACGGCAATGAAAGATCAGCTAGTGCAAGTAAGAACAAATATACAGTTGAATACAGTAACAATGCTGTCAACTTGAGAATTGGCGACAAAACAAGTTATGACTCGTTTGATAACAACCAGACTAATACTGTATGCCACAAAAGTACAGAATCAGCGCGCAGAAAATCGTTTGATTCCAATCTTTCAGATAACACAAATGCCAGAGGCAATGGATCCAGTAGCACGCTGAGACAGCAATCACCGCCAACTGGCGGCCGTAAACATCTTTATTTCAGTCCTGAATTTTTCGAACCCCATCATATGGTACAACCACCACCCGTAGCTGAGGAATTCCTTACTGAAGTCCGAAAAATGATCGATATAGCGAGATCACGAATTCGATCGAAACGCTACATTCCGTCACTCCTCGAAATTCCAGAAGTCGAACCCGAGCGTTACGCCGGCAGTCGTCGTAGCGGTCGAAGTACAAGAAGTAATAGCAATACGAGTGGCGGTGCTGAGAGTATTCGTTCGTCTACGTCTTCAGCACGATCGAATACGAGCTCGTCGAAAAATTCGCAGAAACTGCAACAAAACAAGAGACGAGTTAAATTTTCTGCCAAAGGATTCTTTGTTACTAAAAAACCGGACGCTTGCTGCGACAGCAACGGCGAATGTAATCGAGCTATTTCAACGCAACTTAAGCAGCAGCGCACTGATTGTGAATCAATAGGAAAGCTTAGTTGCAACAATTTTGACGAAATCCATTGCACACCTAATCAGGACGGTTTTGAAACAACGCCTGAATCTCTTGAGCTGAATAATGACACTAAGAAAAGTAAAGTTGTAAAAGAAATGAGCAATCTTCGGCCTAATGGACAGGAAATGAGCTCGAAAAATCCCGTGATGGCAGAAAAACTAACATCTGAAAATGATTCAGAGTCTATATATCATTCTTCATCGCCTAGCACAAGCACAGCGACAAGTTCATTAGCGGCTGACAGCGGCTTCAATAGCGACGGAACACCTACGCCCGAACGTGGATCGCCTTCCTCGCAAGAATCGAGAAGAACGACGAAAAACGAAACGGCACCTACAAGTGGAGATAGTTCAAAACACAAGGATGAATCTCGTCCTGAGTGGCACCAGAAAGCCAAATACCCCAAACAAAAATTTGACAATTCTAGATATAGCAGCAATGATACGCAAGCGTCAGATACGTTGTCTAAACCGAACAACGCACCAGAAATACCTCCTAAGCCAAGTTCTACGTTGTTGTCAAAGTACTATGGCGATTCCTGTGCAGCCCAGACAAGTGACAGGGGCCTACTGCACGTGCAAAACGATCGCGCGACCGGTACCAAAAACGAATATGGCCAAAATACACTACAGGCTACTGCAACGCAATTTGCACATTGCCGGAATACTAATAGTAATAGCCAAAATGCAAACCTTTGTTCAGGTTTGAACCAGCCATGCAATCCTTCGAGTGACGGCTTAAAGTCTGTGGCAGCTATTTCCAGTAGTGGGAGCAGTGGTAGCAGTATTTCAACCGTACAAGAACGCCATGCAAAAAAAACTTTGGAATCTCAGGAAACCTTGAAGACTAGAGATGAACAGGAACATATTTCAGAGCCGCCAGGCACTACACATATCAATACTGGTGGCAACCACGCCGAGCTTGCAGATCCACAGACTATTAAGACTTCAACTTCGAATTGTCATACACCCTCGGCCGCTCATAAAGTTACATCTTGGTTACGCGGCATACAACCTCAGACTACTTTACAACCGCCGTCAGTTGCTCAAGCAAGTTGCGTAACTGGCGCAGAAAATGAGAGCTCTTCAGCTAAAATAGCTAGCGATTTGTGTGATAACAAAGCCTTGAAAAGAAATGACTCTTCGACAACATATAACATCACTACTCAAAACGAAAGCCGCTCAGAAACGCCAGGTCAAAGAGCTCAGGCGAAACAGAACGAATCCAATGAAAAAACTCAACAACAAACTCTGCAATCTGTAGACAGTGGCAGTGGATCAGAGCTCAACGATACGAGAGAAACTTGTTACATTCCAAGCAGCATAGAGCCACAAAATTTAGAATGGTCTAAAGTACCAAATAGTGGTGGTACCAGCAGTCAAAATGGTTACTTCAGAGCGACGCCGATTAGCATAGTAGGCAATAGTTTTTCCTCAGGCGTCGACACTGATCGAAAATGGCGAGATGATACGAATTCCAGCGATTACAAGATAGAACACCCTTCGATCAGCAGTTCCAATGAACTTCAACCAACGTTTGCGTCTGATAATAACAATCATGAGCGCAGCGTGACTCCAATATCGAACGAAAACACTACACGTTACATAAAAAATACTGCAGCGTGTATACCTTCTCATTTTAGCAAGAAATCGCCACGTGTTAAACAAAAGCATGGTTTCACTGCGTTCAACACCCAGCGTTTACAGTCATCAGACGCCAAGCACACAGAGGATACTATAAAAAATCTTCACTCTAAATCGCGCAGCTTGCCACGATATTTTATTCGCGAAAATTATGAAGCATTTGAGGCAAATAAGGAACGTCTTGGATTGCCAATGCCACCGAGTTATGCCGACAGTTTTCCGTTACGTGTTCATCGACCACCACTGTCAGCGGAAAACGCTATCCTTAACGGCCGCACAAACGGGGCTGTAATAAACAAACAACAACAATTCTTATTAACAACTAACTATCCAAACACCGGACTACCGTGTGTCGCTGTCCCAACGTATCATCACCATAGCCGGTCACCGCTACCGCAACAGTTCGCATTTTGGACTACCAGCGAAGCACCATCTAGTCAAATGACAGCCAGCCGTACTCAAAGCGATCGCTAAAAATCTTGTAGTTCAAAGATCGAAAAATATTAGACGCCGTTTTAACAGATTAAAAGATCACGCCGAACCTGTAATTTTGCAGTCTTTAGCATATTCGTAAAAAAATACTTCATAAATACCGGCAAGCGAGAAATCAGTCATGCTTATTATCAATAGTATGAACACAGTATTGCTGTGGGCATGCCAGAATATCTATAGATTTTACGAATACTAATTGTTCGATCGTTACAGTTGGTGGCCGTGTTGATGGAACAGTGTTATATCGTCTGGTAATATATTGCAAATTTCAAGATAAATTTCTTATGGATTGCAGGAAATAGCAAACCAGCGGCAGAACTCGTATAAAAGCCATGACGAAGATTGAGTGCCTGTGTGAACATGACAAATATTATGTACGATCATTGTTGAAGAAAATGCGCCTAAACAATTACTACCTAAGTAGATAATTTTATTTAAAAACTTTTTATATATCAAGATTGTCATTCAATGCAATTACATCGTTCAATAAACGACAGCTGAATATCTGGTAACACAATTTTTGCTTGTTGTTTGATGTAAACATCGCAGTTTTTAAACTTAGAAGTAGGTGAAACACAATGGCTATATTGCATTTTCTCAATTTGTATTCACAAGTTTTTGTTGGATCATATGGGAATTTGACACAGATTATTTAGCTAGTAGAAAAAGCTTATAAAATATGCATAGATCGGTTTTTGGCTTGATCAATTTTTTGTAATTACTTTACTGAACTCATCGAAAACTTGTGTCTTGCATATATTTTATAAAAATAATTTATAACTGCACGCCGTGACCGAATTCCGTTTAAACTACAGTTTTCGCCTTATTTATACAATTAAAAATAAGTATAGTTATAAATCTATATGCAAAGAGCACTATGAAGGTAATATGGTGACCAAGAAATTGTTGACATTTGGCGTGGTTCGAAGCCATCTCTGCAAAATGAAGCTCATCGCCTGAGACGTTTAATATATATAAATAGCCGATATCTATATATCTTATGTGACCAATATCCGTCGGCTTAGGGCTGGGGTTGATGGTCACCGTGTGGGAGGGGGTAATCCTGCAAGTGTAACCAAAAGTTTTTCCCAATTTCCCCCACAATTTTATTCATTTTCTAATTTTGTAATTCTGCTTGTAAATGTGTAATTTATAATTCTGTAATTTTGTAATAAACTTTCCACGTACTTTGGGCGATGGGAGAAGGGGAGGGGCGTGGAGCAGCAGAACTCATACGTTTGTTGGAAAATCTAAGCAGAATTACATCTAGCATATATTTGATTAGTATTGCAACAAAACTGTCACCATGAGAGGTCAAATGAGAAATCTCGACCTGAAAATGTGACTTTCGATAACAACACGATGATTATTCCCATATAAAAGATCTTTGCAAAGTCTAAATTTTATGAATATGTAAATTTTGATTCATTCTGCTATGTAAACATGTACATATGTTACGTATTGTGATTCGAATGTGTTGGCATTACGTTTCAAAGTTAAGTCGAAAGTCTAAAACGCAATGTTCACGAATAAATTTTGGATGACTATAAAGTGTACAATATTAAGCACCAATTTATACACAACTCGATAGTTTGGTGTCAAAAATATATTTACTTTTTCAGCGTTTTAGAGTTTCGAGAAAACTTTTATAACATTTCCGGGCTCCGCTCTTTTGGATCGTTGTTTCTGATACATGGATACATGGTCTTGCGCATGATATGGGTGCAATCCCGCGGTTTTCAAATTCATTGCATATGCAGTCGCGCCAACGTAGCTTTGGCCGGCGTTTCAGACGTTTACCTGAAATTGCGAAGTTCGTGTTGACAATTTGTTACCCTATCAATATTGGATCACAGGCTGTGACCGCATCAACGCTTTTGGTTTTCGGGCATCTTTTTAGTGATTTAGCTACGTATTCGTTAACATAGTTACGAATTTATTGTCGCTTAAGCGAGAATTCATGCTGTCCACAGGAGCATTGTGGTCGCCGTGACCCTCATTCGGCGTTCCACACCGTTTGTTGATACAAGAGGTCACAGCAGTACAGAACAACTAGGCTAATAGCCGAACTTAGACTTGATTTTAGTCTTCATTGTTCGACAGCACATTACGCCTGTTCTTGAGCGCCACTCCAACCATTCACTTTTTCGAGCTGTGAAATCATTGTTGGTATTTCCACTGTCGGTTATCTTAGACCCCAGGTATTTAAATGATCCTTCTCTGTGAAGCAACTGGTCGTCAATTCTAAGACTGCCTTCATCTGCCCTCGTATCAGTGTTAATATAGTCTCTTTTATTACAGTTCAATTTGGGAACGAATTCACAGAACTAGCTCTTCCATGTTTGAATTTGATGCTGAATGCTGGCGTTATTCTATGCAGCTGACATGGCATCATCAGCGCACTTAAACCTCTAGGGTTTAGTGTAAGTTTATGTAAGTCGCCTGTCGTGGAATACGTCACTAAAGATAAATAGAATTGAACACTCTCCTGCCCCTTGGTAGAAGCTAACGGTGATATCGAAGTAGCTTGACGTTCTAGCAGAAGTTTGAAGACTAGTTTCGTTGCAGAGCAGCTGCATCTAGCCGATCTATTCTTCAGGGAGACCATGAAGTCGTAGGGAGCATATACCAAATAATTGCACAGATCGACTGTTTTTCTGTGTTCAAAAGTGCCGTGAGTATTGCTGTTTGCTTCCCAGTATGCTTTGTCAAGAACAGTCTAAGAGCGTGGACAGCAAACGTAGCTCCACAATTCTTTGCGAAGTTTCATGTTAGTGTGGCAACAATGCTTCGATCGAAAATAGGTTCAAAGAGGCTGTAGTGTGTGTGAAAAGATGCTAATGAGACGATAGATCAAGCACTCTGTATGATTGCTTTTCCTTTTGTAGATTAGGACTGTTGAACTCTTTGCCTAGTCTATGGGCCTTCCTTTTTGAGCATGAAAAATACATAACAGTAGAATTACATACAGTAAACTATTCTAGGACAATAAATATACAGGATGGAGCGCAGATTCATTACTTAGCGAATGTGAAAATTTTGACTTGTAAAATCGCCACTAAATTAGTTTACATCAGCGAAAGTCGGTTCTGTTATATCGATGTTATTCAAAATTTCGTCATGGACGTAGCCAAGAGGGAGTGGACGGGGGCGTGTCACTACGTGTGTCTTCCCGTGGAATATGACAGAAAAGCAAAGCGTAGGAATATGTACCAAAGGTGCGGTTAACCCTCGCTCCACTTAACATATCCTTTGCCCCCTCGTCTCTCCGTGCGGAAGATTTTGGCTCCGCTCTTGAATCAATTTGGTTTGCAATAAAATGTTCACTGTCATTGTATTATACTAGAAGTTTCAACTGTGCATATTTTCTCAATTCAAGGCAAAATTTTTTAAGAGTAAATAATATTTCTAGTTTGCCTGATACAATGTATACCGACCAATACATGTTGCACCGAATATTTTCCTCATAAACGTTGAACTCGTATCATTGTCGAAAAGACAACCTTTTCGAAAGCAAAACTTTGTTAGTCATTATTGATCGCAAATCAACACTGTCTTTGCAATCAACCCGTAAACGTAAAAACTACCAGTATTTGGAAAAGTCATACACCTTATTCACTCTTATTTTTATCAAAAACAGATAGTGATTGAAAGAGTTAGACCCGAAATTTTTGAAACATAACAGTGCTACGCTAACTAGATGCTGCGCAGAGCCGTTGATAACCGTTGAGTAATTAATATTACATTCATTTCACGTAGTTATATACTGTAGGTTAATATCGCTCAATACTTATGCACATAAATAAGAGCCGGGTTGAAATTGGTTATATATTGGGTTAATTTATCCTGAAATACGGACTTCAGCTCTATTTCATGTAAAGCGGAAACATTATTGTAGTCACGCTGTTCCATGTAGCTAATGTAATGACTTATACACCGTGACAGTTTTAGTCAAGTTGAATCTTTGTTTAGTAAGTCATAATCGGCAATAACCACATATTTGTAAATTTCGTCTAAGATTCTACTTTGACGGGGTGTGCTTAATTGTAGCTCATTTCTAGGAGCAATATTATGTCTACAGACTAGTCGCATATAAAGGATCTTTTATGCGGAAAATTTATCGACCGTGTGTGTTTCTGCCACCGTTTATTATGTGGTATCTTGGGGACCATAGCATTTATGATTTTTAGTTTAAGGTAGTATACATAGGAAGTGTAGTATGAATAATGGTACAGCATAGGCAACACCATAAAATTTGTTTAAAAAATTATATGGTGTCAGCTACACCATGCATTCATTTACACACCTTATGTGATATGTTTATGTGTGGTCTTTTTCGCACAGTCATTAAGAAACAAGTATATTTACACACTATAGCTAAGTTGATAACGCCTCATACACCATTATTTTATTATATGGTGCAGGTATGTACTGTATGCAGTTGGGTGGTATGGTGTAGACTATTATGGCAGACAAATCTTACACATGGGGCTCGTTTATAACAAGCCAAACAGCGCATAAAGTTGCATGCAGTGGAAAAATATTATCAAAAATGATTCACTAACGGTACAAATTTAGAAACGACAGCAACAGAATATAGCCTGATCTTATGATCTTAGTGCAAAACATGACCTTATTCTACTCGAACAGTATTGCACCTGAATATGTATGAGCAAAACATAGTGCATAAACCGATATATGCAAGTCAGTGTACTTGGAAAAAATTTAACATCGATACCTCGATCGATTCATCAATTATAAGAGTTGCAACAAAATTTGGCGGATTGCATTATATGATCGTAATGTAGATGTTTCAAACACCAGCTATGTAATTTATTTTGTTTATTTTTATTTTAAAGCATCGGATTTTATATTTTGAACATTTTATTGTGTACCTTATTTAATGTAAGTGCCTACCACAATCTATACGTTATGCCTAGGTGAGTCCAGCGTCTTCCAGCGACACAACATAACATGCGGGCATGGTCGTCGTTGGGTTTCGGGATCATATAAGGTTGCTTTTTACAGAATTAACGTCTGGCATTACCTAGGGTATACCTAATGGTAAATAATCCAATGTGAACATATTTCATGTATCCAAGATTTAACAAAATTTTATGCGAAGCAAAAAATTAACTACAAGAACTACGTTACTGTCGTCTATTGTATATATCCCAAAATATATTTTATGTAGTTATTTTCTATTTATAATGCAATTATTATATATTGCATGGCTTGGATTTGACAATTACATTTATGTTCGTAAAAGTGCATTGCTTAACAGTTTTATGCACTAGATGAAATAAATTTGTTGTTCCATTTTCAAGCGTTTACTATCAACGTAAAAGTACGGAATTATATACCTATTACATTATTAACATTGGGTGTATATTCCGTTATCATCCTCAACGTGTGGTTTTGTAAACGTTCAGCAACCCTTTATGCAATAGGTGTCCAAGATCCGCCGGCTCAGGGTGCATAGATGGTATACTATCAACATTTTCAAATTATGGACATTTTCAAACGTTTACTATCAATGTAAAGGTACGCAATTACATACCTGTTACAACATTATTAACATTGGGTGTATATCCTGTTATCATCCTAAACGTGTGGTTTTGTAAACGTTCAGCAACCCTTTATGCAATAGGTGTCCAAGATCCGCCGGCTCAGGGTGCATAGATGGTATACTATCAACATTTTCAAATTATGGACATTTTCAAACGTTTACTATCAATGTAAAAGTACGCAATTACATACCTGTTACAACATTATTAACATTGGGTGTATACCCCGTTATCATCCTAAACGGTGTGGTTTAGTAAACGTTCAATAACCTTTTATGCAATAGGTGTTCAAGATCCGCCGGCTCAAGGTGCATAAATGGTCTCAGCATATAGAATGTCGACATTTTTAAATGATTCTAATTTTCCCCAATCTTGCTAAATTTTCGCCTATTTTCAACAATTTTTACTAAAATGTTCCCCAGTTTTTCCCAAATTTTCTCTTTAAATTTATCCAATTTCCGCGAAATTTTCCGACATTGCTTAGTTTCGGGGGTGGTTTACGTCTTGAATTAAATGAATTTCAAGTATGTTTGCACGCCGTCGCAGCGGGAATTTGAACCCGGACGCCGGATAACTGGTCAAGTCCCCAAGCCATTGAACTATTTCGGCGCTACTGTTTGGGTTTTTATAGCTCCCCGCAAACTGAGCAAACATTAGTGCGCGTACTAGCGTACTGTACACAGCGAATATAGGTAATAGAACGCTTTGCTTTGGTGTTGTTGAACAACGGCAGGCGTTAAAAGGTTAAAGTTCAATTTGAGCTCCCTTAAGCTTACATTTGGGTATGTAGTCTCCATGTACAGCAAATTAAAGTGTACACTTCATGTTAAACGAACATATAGCACAGTGTTATGGACTGTTTTCTAGAGGAAATTCGGGCTGCTACTTATGGCTTCACATAAACTGGCTGCGACCGAATTTTTTTGATCTGGTGAGTAATGTGTGGTCCTTTGACGAATATGCTTATTTGATGATAGAGAAACAATTTAAAACATCTACCATCTAATCGAACGATCCAAGCGGAGCATCTGGCACAGGACTTAAAGCTACTAACGTTTATTATTTTTAAATAATAATGGAATACATGGGATGCTTTTACATTCTGTGTAACCTATTTTTCGCGTTGCATAGAAAAAAGTTACACCACGCGTGGAATATAGAATTACTGCTATCCGTACATTAGTTTTTATTTACGTTATTGTGACCCTTATATAGACTACGATTTACTGTCTTGTGATTTTATATTAAAATCCAAAATGGTTTCTGGAGACGCTCAGCTCGAAAGAAATATATATATTACACAAACAAAATTGAAAAAATGTCAAAATAAAAGATTACACCTGCTGAAACAATTAGTTAGAAAACGGTATCAAAGTTTTCAAAGAACTGATTCGTTAAGCTTAGGCTTCTTACTTCGAATAGTGAGGTTCTCCGCAATGCGCAGTAGCCTATCCTGGTCCTGCTTGATTTCATTAATTTGTGCAACAATGGAGACATCCTCAAGTGTTGGTTGAGCATTACATGACAGTGTGTGCTTATAGACTGTTGAATTTTGAAACTAATCATTGTTAAGGTTTCTGCAAGTGCATGCTGGTGTGTCCGAATGCTTAGAGATTTCGTAGTTAAGTTTTGGCAGGAAATGCCGATGTAGTCTGCTTCGTTGAGACTTTGTGTTGATTTTTCATAAAATTCAACCCTGCGATCAGCAATATTGCAACATTAGATAGTGCAACAGCCAAACAAAGTAACGAGTGGGAATAACACTTTTTCGTAATAAAGATGCCGTACCTCGGTAGATATTCAATCCTGCTGAAACGACAAATCACAACAATCTATAGCTCGACGTATCCGCTATGTAACGTTGGCATAATGTTCTAAGTTGGCAAAAGACGCAATATTGCGTTGAGTTCAAAGGCAACATACTCAGATCCTCGGTAGTTTACCAATACACCTGTTGTGCTTGCGGAGTAGAGTACATTGGCAGTTTCTGCCGACACTTAACAACGAGAATTTCTGAGCATTCGGGCATATCAGCACGCACTGGCAGAAACCTTAACATTGATCAGTTCCAAAATTCATCAGTTTATAGGCCCGCGCCGTCATGTAATTTTCAACCACCAATTGAGGATTTCTCCATGGTTGCACAAACAAAAGGAAGGCAGGATAGGCTACTGTGCATTGTGGAGAACCTTATTATTCGAAATAGGAAGCACAAATTTATCGATATCAGTGCTTTGAAACATTTGATACTGTTTTCTAACTAATCGTTTGAGCAGGCATAATCATTTATTACGACATATATACTGAAAAACATTGCAAATAGCTTTGCATGTGTCCCTGGTTGATTACATTCGTAGTGCTTTAAGTGATCTGCATTGCTGCCTATTCATCTGTTTTTGTACTTGCATAATATATGTTTACTACGCAGTAATGCGGTGTTCACGTTATAAAACGCCCGCCATGTTAAAAATTTGTCCCTGTGTGGCCACTACAATACCATGGTGCATGGTACTCGGAAGATTATACAATTTAGCATAAATAATGGTGTTGCGGACGCCATGTGTGTTGTACTATGGTGTATTCTACACCATATGTTTCAATAGTTATTTAAAAAAGGCGGGAAAATTAACTAAGTTAAATTTCAAATTATTTACTCCAATTGATTGTATCCCATAAACCGTTCTGCGTAAAGCCTTGAACAGAACGTGCATGGACAAATCCTTCACTGTATAAACTCCCTGCAACGAAAAAACAACAAGGCATCTTCCCAAAGGATTTTCATCACTAGCTATAAGTTTATGGTGTCCATGACACCATACATAAATGCTGATGGTGTCCGAAACACCATATATAATTACTTAGAATACAGTGTTGGTGTTAGGCAGGCTGTACGTAGACAAAACTTCCACATGTTGAGCAACTTATAACGTAAACGCCGCATTAAATAGGTGTGGATTTTCTTTTAATGTACTTGTAAGTTCTAAAAATTGGTTAATTTTGGTACAATTTCTTTTTTTTCGTACAAACTGAAAAAACACATATTATAGACTGAGTCCGAGTCTGAAGCGGGGCAATAAACTTCGCTCCACACTGCGACGTCCCGTCTAGTTCCGCATCTGTCCCGCCTCCCCAGGCTTTATCACATGGCTGAAAATCATCACAAACGACAAGACAACGGTACAATGATTTTTGAATATAAAGCAATACGATTTTGGATAAGCACCTAGATAAACCGAAGTAAACATTTGGGGACACAAACCTGATTAACAGTCATTTTAGAGGTCGAAAGTTTCTTTTTGCTAACAAATTCCGTTATGGTAGGGCAATGTTTTCGGGTTTTGTCTTATCTACGTGTGTTTAATGTGTATTTTAGCAGTTTACTAGGCAATTATAATATTTAACGAATCATTCTCAAGTTCCCTAGAAAATATTATGTCTATATTATAACGTTATCATACAATCATGATTATTACCAAATGTTTTAGTTCTATTGTCGGATGTCTTCAAATCACTATGCAAAACTGATGATTACCAACAAACGATGTGAGACTATTGGCAAATTCTATTACATCACCTGATAACGTATTATTATGACACATAAAACATCTGAATCTCAAAGATATAATTAAAAACATTACCGGAAAGCGTCCTGACAATTTCTTTATGGCGTTCCACTCGACAAAATTATTATTATGACATATAGTGTGTCCCATAAGTGAAGCCCCAACTTCAAACTGTTACTGAGACTGACGTAATATACTTACAACCCTCATACTGTCAAGTATTATAACCGAACAATGAATATCAAATTGTCTAATACTTGACTTAAATTGGCAGATCGAATAGACTATATTCAGTTAACCAAAATAGCCTTAGAGTTGAGCGACAATGGTGCTGGTATTAGTCTTCACAGCTCCCGCCTCATAAAACTATTGCTTCAATTAATCCAGATCACTTTGACGAGATCCGTAGCTGACCTGTCCCGAACACAAAGACCACCGGTGGCATCTGGTAATGCTTTGATAGCTGATATTTCCTATTATTTTGAAAAGTCCGACAAAGTCAATTCGCCGGTGTGCTGTTGAAACCTGCACCAGCCAATCACCAATTTTCCGAATTGTTAAAAGTCTCGGTTTAAACCGTTTTATACCAACAATCCATGCTGCGAATGAGGATGATTATGATCGCACTGTTGAATTTTAAGAAAAATGGCCACAGGGTGTCGACAATGATTCGGCCTTATCTAATGAAGTCATTTGGTGCAACGAAAGCAATTTTAAACAGAACAGCCACGTTAACCGGCATAATTGAACACTATATTAATGCCCACGGTCTGACAGTATAGGTCGGCATGTGGTCTTGTGGATTCTTTGGGTTGTTCTTATTAGATGGCACTGTGAATGCAGACAATTATATAATGATGCTGCGAAATGAATTTTATTTTAATATTAATCAGTTCAAAATATTGACAGCCTTAACTTTATGCAGGATGGCTCGCCTCCTCATTTTACGATGGCTGAGCGCCGCTGGTTGGATGAAACCGTCCCTGGTTAGCTGGGGCACCGATTCCCTGTCGAATGGCCTATTCATTTTCCTTGTCTAAACACTTCTGACTTTTTTGTGTGGCAGTATTGAAGGAGAAGGTATACAAATGCGAATCACAAGCCCTGTATATGTGAATGAAAGAATCTATATCAGAGGAGCTCTCCGATTGGGGGCTTACTTATGGGACACCCTGTATTTCTGAGCTGGCGAAGAGTAATAGAGCAGAACTAAAATAATATGGACGTTTCCCATGACTTTCTCTTCTTTTTTTCCTTTTGTTCCTAATGTCCAACCCCCTATCCATTTTAAAAACTCCTTCTTAGATTAAAAAATAAAACAATCTATTCAACACTATTCTACGCACACGCACCTACTAAACTAGCCCTAAAAAAAAAAAAATCCCTACTAAAATACACGTCTCTATATAAAATTCAAAAAAAAAAAATCTAATATAAAAAAAGAAAAATAAAAAACAACTAAAATAAAAAAAAAATCCCCAAATTAACCAAAAAAAAAAAAAATATTAAAAATCCAATTAATTCAAAAAAATAATATTTAAAATTTTTAATTTAAAATAAATATAAAAAATAATTTTCAAAAAAAAATAAATTTAAAAAAATTATTTAAAAAAATAAATAATATATTAAAAAAAAATTCATAAAATAAATTAAAAAAAAATAAAAAGATAAAAATTATAATTTAAGAAAAAAAAAAATATTTATATTAATATTTATTACTATACAAAAATAAATACAAACATAATACAAAATAAAAATAAAATTATTTCAAATTTAAATTTAAATAAAATTATTCATATATTTATAAATTAATACTAATAAATAACATAAAAATATACATTAACATTATAATCAAATAATTTATAATAAAAATTATAAGAAAAAATAAAAAATAAACAAAACAAAAAAAAAAAAAACTAAATTTAAAATTAAAATATTTCAAAATTCTTCATATATCAAAAAATTTAATTCAAAATAAATAAAATTTATCAATAATAAATTATAAATTTCTACAAATAGTAATTAAAAATAAAAAAAACTTATTATTATAATTCTATTAATAATATATATATTTTATTTAAATAAAATAAATATTAAAAAATATCAAAAAAAAATATTAAATTATTCGCCTTTCTCACGCTCTTTTGAAAATTTATCAGCGCAGGTTTGATATATTCGAACGTGATCTTCTAAATCAATTTTAAACAATTGTTTACTACATTTTGTCGTGGTCTAGCTGTTTGACGATGCGCTAAATATGTTTGCTGAAGTTCCAATGCGTCAGATTGCACATAAAACTAAATATTACCAAATATCGCTGTATTTTTTGGCGCTAGTTACAAACCTCAAAATTTTGCCCGCAAGGTTCTAATAAACGGCTCCGCATAACTAGCCCTGTAAGTACAGTTTTCGTAAAAATGTTTAATAGTCAAACTTTTAATATATTTTTTCAAAAGAACTTTTTAATTCAGAGCTATAGCCTGTACCAATATTGCGCGGAGCTTTACCCAAATGCTGTCGCACATTAAATGCCTCGTTCACCGGTTCGGTTACTTTCTACGCAGTGTCTGGGCACACACAGTACCAATGAAAATATCATCCACTGCTAAAATATATAGGAAACCGGTGTTTTTGCTATAAAGTTTATTTACAAACATAAGTTCTAAATTCTACTGTCTATCTGCACCTTCACTGCGGGTGTCACATACCGGCAACGAACATCTTTGTGTAACCGATATGTGGGTTGAACGAGAGCCAGCGTTTTACATCACCTAAACTTGAACTCAAGCCTAATTTTCGAAAGTTCTTCTTATAACATAGTTGTGCTAGTAAATGATGCTTCGTTGGCTGGATTGTAATAGAAACGTGTTGATGTTTTATTCAAAGCCATCAATACAACTCACATTTCAAAATACACGTTAGAATTTGGTTAGGTTATATATTCTGAGACTTCAACGTCTTGTTCTGAAACAATATGTTTCTTGGCACTCTTTAACGGGAAGTTCGTCACGCACAGTCAAAGTTTTTGCCAATCAGGTTCTATAATTAAACAGGTTTTTATATAATTAAGGCTCTTAATATTTTCATAACATGGTAGAAAGCACATATACAAGTATTTTAAGCCCGGCTATGCTAACATGCTAGGTTGCAGCCTAATCATCCCTTGCCCAAATATTACAATGCACCTAGACATTAGTAGGACTTTGGTAAATCCTGAGTAGGTGCTGTTTTACTGTAACTAAATTTTACATTTACAATATAAGCTCCGTGCACAACAAACATAATTTTGCTATGTCTGAAACCAAAAAACAAAATTACTATTAGGACCGTGGTAGACTTGTTCAGACTCGGATCAAACACAAACTCCTGGCATTTCGAATTTCGGTCAAAACTATTCAAAATTCTAGGACAACTCCAGTTTATCATATATTGAATTCATTTCCCCCGTTTCTTATAGTTTTGCTTTATATCGATTCCTAGCAAATTTTCTGCCATTTTTCCCATTTTTAGAATTTTGGGGCGTTCTGTTTACTACCACGCATCTAAACGACAATATAATTATGTATTCGGAGCGAGCGAAACAGTATTGCATCGTCTTTACCAAAACGTTGAAGTTGTGCGAACTAGGGAGGCTAAACAGCGTATGATGAACAAATTGGTCAAGCGTATAGAGGGCGGCGCTCCAGTTCTAGAAAACAGTAACGCCAGAAAAACGAAGGAAACAGATGAACTAGTTTCTGCCTCTCACGACCTGCGTGTACACAAGTAGGTTGGAGAATAGCCTGCCACCACGAACAAGCCAGTTGTATCAACTATCCACGGCATATAGTATTGCTTGAATTTTCGAGTCTTTGATATTTTATATAAAATTTACACAATTAGGAGCCGCAGTGTCGGCGTTACGACATTGTCATAGGCGGCGTCAGAAGATGTGATGAATTTCGTGAGGCTAAACCGGCACAAAAGTTTTATCGGGAGTTTTTTTACACAATACCAAGTTTGCCTGTTTTTATAAATGAAAAACTAGAGACTGAGTGCAGCAAGGCAGTCGGCCTATAATAGAATGTTGCAAGAATTTGCAATTTTAGCTGCACAAATTCGCAGAATTTTAAACTTTCTTGGGCGAAGACCTGGGATTTTTAAAGAGATTTTGAACTTTTAAAAATAATGGTGGCTTTTTCCCCTGAAAAATTCCAATTAGAAATATTCATAGTATAGACATATATAATTTATAACTTATGTGAGTGAAAATTGCACCAGCATTTAAACTTAGATTGCTCTTCCTGCAAAACAATTTAGCTGCAACAAAACAAATATTGTTTAAAAATTTCGGTGAAAATTTCTGTCGAAAGTAATATGTAGAAAATTTTATGCAATTGCAAATCGAACTAGAAAAAGGCTAAACACTGAAAAAGGTTTGAGAATTAAAATAATTTTCCGCTTAGACCGCATAATTTATTATTTTGTTATGTCGTATTCCATTTGTTTGAACAAAAAACATATATGTATTATAGTTCTCATGTGTCTGTTGTTCACTTCAGCTTTGCGAGAACACATATGTTAACTCATGATATATTTTTTGATGCTAAATACGTTTTAGGTCTATCTATGCGTTCCGAGATAGATCTACGACGCATTATAATAGCTAAACTGCCTGAGTAGCTGGCTACATAAGGCCTCAACAACGTTGTTTTTGTCTACAGCTGACTAGAATATTAAAAGCGGGTGGTTGTGAGAGTTTTTTCCGTGCTCTTGAAACAGCAAACTATTATTTTTGCTGCTATAATTTTATACGCCGCGTCTTTTAGTGGTTGCGTCAGTTGAGCGAAACTAGATGTATATGTAAAAATAGTAGGCATTAACGAAAACGTTAGCGACGGTATGTTTTATGTCGGTTTGCTGTCTGTGGTGATGTACTATGTGGTTGATGGCTGATTTTCTGCCATATTAAGTGTCTGAACTCAAGATGATGGGCGTTACGTTATATCTCTTAAAAGGACAGCTTAGTGCCGGGCTTGGGCCCTGATGGGTTTAATAGCCTACACCATAACTGGAGTCTTCCAGCTTCCAAACATAAACTGAGAAAACTGCACTGCTATCGGTATGCCAAAGTAGGGCTTTCTGTACTGTATTGTCTAGTCAATTCTAACTCAACTGGTGAGTTCTGTACTACAGGGAAAAATTCCTGATCTTTTGTTGACTTAACAGTTATCACTGTGCACCCAGCGCAGTCCTTTGGAATGTTAGACAATCTATCACTCGTATGCAACTTTATCTGCACTCGTCCTGATGTGAAGTATGCTAAATTTAAACATGATCTTCAAAGAGCGTACTTACGTGCTTTTAACAACGTTTTGCTTTCCGTAGACTGGAATCATGTACTTTCCAGCACTTGTACAGTTAATGATAAATGGTAACGGGTTACAACAACCCTTGACTATGCTGGCGTGCGTTGTTGTTTGCCCGCTTTGTGAGGTTCCTTAAGGAACCGAGCAACATCTCCCAGATAGCATAGTGGCAAGCGGGCGAGGTTCTGTCCGTCGCGGCCAAAAGTTTGTTTAAGACTGTACGAAATGCACATTAGTTTTGGAAGATAATGGTTAAAAGCGAAACACTATCATTCGCCCGATGGCATTTCTGAATAGTTTCTGCGTCAAATACGGGACTCAGTCTGTTTTCCACTAGCGCACATCTTTGAGCAAAGTTTTATAGACGAAGTAATGCAAGATGCATAGTTACTGCTGTTGTTGTGGTTGTTTTTAGAAAAAGGAGATGCTTCAGGCCCTCTGAATTTCAGATTTGTCTTGCTAACGTCGAATATTTACAAGCTTTATAGAATCTATCACAAACAAAACTTTAATGGACTGTCTGCGATGTAATAAACTACTTAAAATCACCAACATGGTTTTATAACGCGTAATTCAACAACAACGCAGTTTCTTGAATGTTTCAATGACTTGACCAAAGTATTCGACTGTGGCAGCGAGATTGAAGTTGTATATATTGATTTTGCAAAACCATTCAATACTGTTTTGCATAAAAATATTATCAGTAAGTCTACACAATTTGGCAAACAGCTCTTGCATAAACCGGGGTATCTGCTTTTCTACGTAACATTACTTCTCAGGTATAGATAAATAATAATTTCTCTGATACCTTTTCCGTGAATCAGGCGTGCCACAAGGAAGTGTTTGGGACCCGACGCTGTTGGTTTTGTAAAATGATATTATTTGCAGTTTAAATGTATATTGTAAGATATTCGCTGATAATGTAAAACTGTGCAGCTGTTCGTCATTTTCAGATACTCACCAGCTTAAAAGTGACATTCATAGTACACTATTAGATGCCAAAACGTTGTCAGACGCATGGCAGTTGCAAATTTCTATATTTAAATGTAGTAATTTACATATGGGAAAAAACAATCCAAATTCACAGAATTTATTAAATAATGAGATGCTGCCAAATGCAAAGTTTTGCACAGATTTAGGCGTTGCTGTATGCAAAAATCTCAAATATACTATTCATTGTAGTCATATATGCAAAAAAAGCATATGACGCATCTAGCATGCTATATGGTTCCTTTCTAACTAATAATACACACGTCCTGGCGCGTATTTACATAAGTTATGTTAACCAGAGGCTCAAATATTTAAAATTGGAACCACTAGAGCTTAGGCGCCTTCACTCCCATCTCGAAATGGTATGTGACGGTATTGACCTAATAAGGAAGACCACTTCACACTCTTTAACTCCACAACATGCGGACTTTCGAAAAAACTACGCCGAAATGAAGAACAAACGCGGTAAAGCACTTCTCCTCGATTCGTGTGGTGGACGTATGGGATTCGTTGCCTGAATATGTAGACAACTAAGCATTAGTAGGTGCTAAAAATGAATTGCGAAATTTCTAAAACGGGTTAAATTTATCGAATTTTTTGCACTATCACAGATTTTTAGGAAAATATATTAGCTGTGGTTTCTCACCTCTTTATTATTCATGAATTTACCATGGCACATACAGTTGAAACGTAAGATACCTAAACCTCAGCCACATATATGTTCTACATTAACATTTATTTCTTTAAATCAATCCGAATTTCAGTAAGATGTCAGTGGGTATGTCCCCTTTCCGGTCTATGTATCAAATGTCAGTCTGTGTTTATTTTAATTTTGATTGGCAGGATCTTTCAGCGGGTCTATATTTCACACTAACAATATGAATATAAGAAGTGCATAAAAGTGTTATACTATAAGGCCGGTAATAAACGATATTGTTGTCATATGGACATTCCGCTTACACAATTCTGCTACAATATAGCGCATTTATATATATGCTCGCGTTTCGTGCCAATACGGTTTTCTAAAGGACTTACAAAAATTGAATAAACAGTGAAATACACACTACGAGTAAGTCTTTCCATAAGTATTGATTCCATGTCTTAGTTATTATTGGCGCTCTGATGTCGTGATAGTAGACACTGATTATATATCAAAGATTGCTAATTTGGTGCGTGCGTTCTAACATATCAATAACCGAGCTATGATTAGTCCGTCCTGTGGCCGAATGGGCAATAACAAAGCATGAAATACTGGGTATGTGACTAATAGAATTTTACATATGTTAAACTGGGTCCTACCTAAGGTTGTGGTTGAAAAAATTTTAGTGTAAAACTATGTGTCCTAAAAATAAGGATAATTCCACTCTGAAGCCAGGAGTTTGTTCTAGATGCGCCAGGTTATATCTGTCTGGTTTACATGGTGATGGCTACGAGTCTCATATTCTTCTTTAGATTTTGACTATTTGCTGGTGTTTGCGATGCTGATCTGTTAACATATTTAGATCAATAAGGATGCCTTATCGCGTAAGTAACCGCTGAGGTTGTCTGTTCCGGAATAAACAGCAAGCGGAAACAAGATTTTTCGGCTGAAAAGAAAACGTTTTCAGTTTATTCGATAAACTGTCTAAAATTAGTAAATCACGTACTTTGACAATAGTTATCAGTGTTTAAACGGACCCACATGCAGACTCCGCCGGACCTAATCTTTGCCGAACGAGCATTTTTAACCACATACTTTGCTATTTCTTACGTTTGGAGGGTCGAGGTGGACAATAGGGTCCTAGTTCGCCAAATATGGATCTCGGTCTCCTGTAATTACTGCCAGTTCGAAAACCGGCGTTTAAAGCGAGTTCCGTTAAACAGTGTCCGATTCGCTCCACCCATTAGTAGCATGACACTGAACAAAGCGGCTACCTTCAGACGTCGCTTCCGCCACGCTTCATATTAGTCGAACAACTATCTTTGCGCTTACAAAGCCGCCTGTAGCAACGACACTAGTGTGTTGTTTAGTTTTAGAACATTGTTCTTTGAAGGAACTAACGAAAGTGGAATGATTATTAGCACACCATTATTTATACTCAGGATCGACAGCAATTAATCTGCAAAAATCTCGTAAATGGCGGTAAATTCAGATCCTTTTGTATCGGTTTGTATTACAACTGAACTATCCCATGGTACTGCATTAGGACTGTGTCCATATTCTGATTCCTTCTGCTCCACCAAAACCTAATTTTAAAAGATACTTATTTTGGATCAATTCGTTTTATAAAATTTTAGGACATAATTTTCAGTTGGCACTCCGGTATCCAATTTTGTCTATTTCATATTTCCAACTATATTTATCACAAACGATCGTGCGTAATAGCACTTCAAAATGTGCAGCTATGGCGAATACTTGTCTCAAGAGAAGAAAGCTGAATTGAAGGCCACTGCTGATGCCATCGTAGCACCGGGGAAAGGCATATTGGCTGCTGATGAAAGCACTGGGAGCATGGCCAAGCGCTTGGGTCCGATTGGTTTGGAAAACACAGAAGAAAACCGGCGCAAATACCGACAGGTAAATTTTATCTACAAATACAATTGTTGTAGACTACTTTTTCTTGTGGTCTGACTGTAGTAAATGTCTATTTGCTCACATAATTTCAGAAAAGTGCAAATTTCTGTCTCTTTACTCATTCAGCATTTCGTTTCTGAAACATCGTCATTGCTGTCACAATTTTAGGCGTTATATTATATTTTTTTGAACTGAGGCTCTCAACTGTTCACAGTTCGATACGGCTGAATATGTATGGATAATAGCAATAATTAACGAAGGCGGTACCTTTGATTCTGTTTGCTACAAAAATGTGACAAATTATGAAAACAATTTTTAATCGAAGATTGAGAAAGTAATTTCTGTTTGTAAAACTTATATTATGTGTTTATTTTTTTCGCACAAATCAAATAAATTCTTTGCATGAAGCGTGACATTAATCACGGGTTTATGTTATTTTATGGACAGAATCAACCTTCCAGATCATTGCACAGGTGTGTAGCCTGCCAACTTTTCATGTTATGAACGGTGAAAACCTAGAAAAGTAGGATATAAGAAGCTATTTGGAATATTGAAATTTATAGGCCGTCAACGCAATTAAGCTGTAGGACTGTTTAAATAAATGTTTGTGCTGTAACGGGTTTTGTTTTACTTTAGAAAAAATGGTATTCCGGTAAGTTTAAGGAGTTTAAACATGAAAATTTTTTTAATAATCAATTTGCTAACTATCTGACATTCTTATATGCAAAATAAAATCATAAGTACTGACTTATCGATTGGTTGTATATTATCACTATACAGCGTAAATTATTTCCACATAATACAAATGTGTTACAAAAACATTTTATGTCGCTAAAATTTCCGCTGGCCGCTTCATTGCATCTTAAACAATGGGAGCGCACACTTTCATGCATATTCGTCAAAACTGATCTCATAACAACTATTTCTACTTGTAGCTTTGCAGTGTTTTGGTGTAAAAGCATGGATCACTAAGACTTAAATCCAGTCATTATAATGTTCATGTGTAATATTAGGTATAGCTATCACAAGTATTGCCACACAGCTTGCCTTCAAAAGCGTTAGCTGCCACTCTTGATCTTAGCACGTCTAGGGAAAACAAGGCGAATCTACGTTTAGTGACTATTGTAGGGTTCCAAATTTAGCTTTCTAAAGTCTTACAATAACAGTAATACACAGGCAGTATAGCAACGCTACGCCTATTTTTAAACTGGATGCAATTGGGTTAATAACACACCAGATCCGTAAGACCCTTTATTTCTTTCCTCCAACTATCAATTTTACGTTGTATGCCATTGAGGCATGCCTTAGTTAAAGCATACTGTACAAATACAGTTGCGTTTTTCCTCTCTGTGTCATCACTCAAAAAGTTAGCTCGGACAAAAACTGCCAACAGCAAAGTAAGCTCGCGATAAGAGGATTCTGCAATTTCATGCCAACCTATTGCATTTTTTCACTCAATGTCTCAGGCAAAAATCATAATATAAAACGTTGGGTGACCCCAGATTGCCTAAGTCAAAATTTTCAGGCCGTGCGGTTTTATGAGAGTTTAAGTAGAAAAACATTGGGGCAGCGCAAGCATAAACTTGGTGAACAACTTCAATCCATTACGCCTCCAATAAAATTGCGAAAATCCGCCAAGGCGGGGAATAATTATGCGACCAACATACGGACGAAATCTTTTTGCACATTGTGCACTATTTGAAAAAACTCCGGTCGCTAGGCTAGCTCCGCTTCAAAAAATTGTGCTTTATAATTTAAAGTTATTTGGCGAAAGCCTTTTATGATTAGAGAAAGTTGCCATTCTTAATTTGAGAAGTAACATTGCTGTTCTACTATAAATCGGCAATTTCAGTTATTGTTCACCGCAGACAAAGAGTTGGCCAAATACATATCTGGCGTAATTTTATTTCACGAGACCGTTTACCAAAAGACTGACGACGGCGTCCCATTTGTCAAGGTTAGTTCACAGTATATATATTTAAATCGTGCGTACAACTAAGTGGTAGGACAGACAAACGTGCGTTCAAAGACTTGTACCTACGGTTTTGTTGGCTTGCTCGTACAAACTCATGCTATTGCGACCGTCTGAACTCGTAATCGCCGTGTGTACAACTGTTGAGCGCACATTTATATGTGATACAACTATTACTTTATTCATTTCAACAAAGTTATAGCTGTTTATTATAGATTAGAATATCAACAAATTTTTAGAATTTATATAGTTAGTGTTACCCATAGTGCATTAGAGAAGAGTATGACACTCCCTGTACTCTAATGTCAGCCCGTGTTTCATAATACCGACGGTTTCGGCCTGAGGGGGTGGTCATGCACACATTTTATGGGGGGTAGCTCGGATCCTCTCATTTTGTGTGGCGTGTTTTCGGCAGGTCGGACCCCAGTTTTGAGGGGGATTGTTGAGTATGTGGCTGCTTATAAACTGCAGGGAAGCGTTATACTTTTCCCTAATACACTCTCGGTATTACTAATTGATGTACGCCTACAAGCTCAGCTAAAACATCTTATGTCTAACATGAATAAAGTTCTTTAAATTTGGAATGATTACCAATTCATCGGGTATTTCAGTGTTGCCAATTGTTTGAAGTTTGCCTTTATTCCTATGCGAACTTCATTTCATCTTATACCGGTAGTTGGTAAGCCATTTCCCAACATTCGAGCTCGCAATGGATCTCCTTAACACCTGATGCAAACCATGTTACGCTGACTCTCCGGTTACCAATATTTAAAATGTTAATAAATGTTGTTGTCTGTTGATGCAGAACTTGCCACTACAGAAATATCGTTACAATTATGACCTTGTTGCTGGATGGAATATTGAACTTATTTGAATTTATACAAATTTATTACATTTTCCTTCAGGTCCTGCAACAAAAAGGAATTATTCCTGGCATTAAGAACGACAAAGGTGTTATCAATTTGGCTGGAACATTAGGAGAAGCCACGACTCAAGGTACATGAAAACAGCTTAGTGAAGTGCTTAATGCGCAGTATATAGCATCAGCACTTAATATGGATAAACTTTGAACTCTATTCTGTGGGGGAATGCTCATGCTCTAAAGAGATGCAGTGTTTAAATATATTTTTGCAATCTGTCTAAGTAGATAATAATAATATATTTTAGCTATCTAAGTACGTGAACGCTGCCTATTTGTGCAAAATCGCCAGGTTTGTGGGATACAAAAATTTCAAAAAAGTATTTAGCGTGAGAGAACTGCTGGTAACTAGAGAAGTGTTTATAATAGATAAAATCAAAAGTAAGCACTGCTCGCTCGTGGAAGTTTATGGCTAAAAACGTTCTAGATACAATTTGTGACAAGACGTTATTGGTGGGCTGGCTTCTTCTTTGATTGAATAAAGTTTTCTATATGTATGAACCAAGAGTCAGTTGGTCGAAACCCGGGCTTATGGGCATGGACAGAGGAACATAGGTTTGACCGGGGATTAAAACTTTCTTTTTAGATACCTTTGCCTGTTTCAAATTCGACTGTTATAATGGATTGGACTGATTTAAATAAACATGATAGACGGCGATGCACATATCATTAAACACACTTGATCATCGTCGACAGATTGTAAATGTTGGAACACAATGTAAAATGGCTTGAATGGTAGGAACGTTTTAAGCCTGTTAAAAGCAGTTCTTCAAAACTGAAAGTGATGTTGATAATCATACAAAAATACTCAAGTTCAAGCGTTGCTGACGAAGTCACTGTCTTTTGAATAGTGTGAAATCGACCACGGCCGGTAATAACGTAATTCTGAAGAGTATCATCATTTCTTTGCATCAACTATTAAAATAATAGTTAAGCTTTTAGTATATGAATATTTATTCGTATAGAGGACTGATACGGAACTATAGTACATAAGTCATAGGTGTCCAAGGGATAAAGGATCAGTGGGTGCGTGGCCTGTCAGAGGACAGTCAGACAGGGTATTAGAATAGTCGTCAATTAATTTTCCGCAGTTTTTTCTAATATTTTGCGCATTTTTGGCAATGTATGCGAATTTTGCACGTATGTCCCCATTATTGTAATTTTTTTCCAAAATTTTATCCACAAATTGGACGCGGCGACGGCGGATGACGGAGTCATGCGCTGCCACAGGGCTGGAGGAGGGGTAAATATATCTTAGATAGACCCACCCTCTGGGATAACTCCCCATTCTCCTACCTATGGACGCTTTAGCATTGCAAATGAAAATCATAATTTCGGTGTACTTTCAGGCTTGGACGATCTAAATCCACGTTGTGCACAATACTACAAAGATGGTTGTCGATTTGCAAAATGGCGATGCGTAATTAAGATTTCTTCGCACACGCCATCTCATTTGGGAATGTTTGAAGTGGCAAACGTTCTTGCGCGTTATGCAAGCATTTGTCAGCAGGTCAACATTATTAACCATATGATCTATGCCCTGCCATTTATTGCATTCTACAAAAGTTTTCTAAAAAATAGAATATTATCACGACAAAAATAAGTGCACGAAAAACGAACGCAACAAGGTTTGGATTGTTATATTTCTTGCGGTACAACAGAATGTTCATATTCTGGGTTGACAATAGCGGTACTGAAGTCGCGAGCTGGATTTGCCTAATGCTATCGCGACAGGAAATTGAAGGTTTCTTATCTCCTAATCAGTTACTACGAAGTACCTCGTTCCGTAACACATAGTAATGGCGGCAGACTCTTTTCGCCACGACGTATAGATAGAAAGAAATACAAAATTGAAAGCAGTCAAAAATTTTGGAACCTTCAAGCATGCGGTGGGTCACTTTTTTAAGAACCATATTTTCATAATTTATCTTCTGAAATTGGATAAGTTTCATCAGAAGAGGAACATTTGGAAGCAGTGAATCTCGCAGTGGAACTCCAGCTCGGACAATTGCTCGTTATCCAATTTCGTGTATAAGTCAGATAACTACAACAATGCATGCCACGACTCTGATATCGTCGAATTAAATATCGTGAAATTTTATCAAGATTCAACCCAGCTGTTATCAGCGTTTAGAAGCCCGGGAAATGTTAGAGGCTCTAAAAATATAAATTCTACAATGTTTGGTTCTCCTGCTGTATTAGCTGAGTCCATTATTTTGTCAAGGTTTCCCTTGCGGACGATAGAATAGAGGGATAGGGATGATGTCTACCTATTGTAAGAGACGATGTGAGTGTTAGCTTGGTAACCACGAATCTTTTTTGAACGTTTTTACTAAAATTAATGTTAAAGAATTGGGAAGATAGACATGCTATATTATATTAAAACACAGTTTATTTTTTATTCAATTTTACATAATAATACTATTACGGTCTTAACAGCGAATGTGCTTATTTTGTTTCGAAGATAAGCAGTTAGTTTTAATTAAATTTTGCTGCAATAGATTGCAATGTGTGAGAAACGGTTATTGGCTTAGTAAAAGTGTGTGTTATTTATAAAGGCTGCCAACAGTAAAATCCGTATTATGATATTTTTGACTCTTGACAGCCGGAAGGTGTCCAATTTTCGAAAACCACTGGGTATATTATTAGTTCCGACACTATATTTACACAACATTTAGTTAACCAAACTAAAGATCCTGCAATTTGTTGAGACAAAAACATAAAATCCCATTTATCGCGAAATCCTTTAAGGGGAGGTACGGTGTTTTACTTTTGCACGGCGGAATTACGTTGTGCGTGCACAACTTGTCTTTTCCTCGGTTTCGCCGTGTAAAGCATGAGCTAAATTGTTCGGAAATAGCTTGATGTTGATTGATTATCTGTAATCTTGACGTTACGTATGATGCAGTAGCTACTGCAACATGTGATTCCAAATATGGTTAAAATTTATTAAAACTTGCTTTAATTTCTACTATCGACTGCAATCGGCTTTTAACACTGAAAACGATTGCATGCACTTAAAAGCACTTGCTCAGAGAAAGGACTTATCAAATGGGACGACAAAATATCTAAACAACAACATTAGTAGTAACAAATACAACAAAATTAACGAAATACAGCGTTATTCATCAAATTATCGCTAACAACAGTGCAACTAAAAGATAAATGGTATAAAGAAAAAATTCAAAATGTGTTAACATAGACCGTGTTGTAGTAGTTTCGTTTATTGGCAGGTGCAGGCTCTATATTTGGAACTATATAAAATAAGGACTCGTGTACAGCATAAATAATTTGGTGCCAAAAATGCCATTTTAAATCGAGCCAGTACGAGTTTCACAGTGTGGTTAGTGCTTAACACTTCAATCTTAAAATTGCTGCACGAGCGGTATAGCAACTGTGCCCCTTTGCTAGTGAAATGTTAAACAGTAACAATATTCTGAAACTCGCCATTTGCCCGATTTCTAACGACATTTTTGGAGTCAAATGAATTCGGATTTAAACTACCAAAGTTTTCAGTTTCTGAAGATCCAAATATAGAGTCAGAACTATACCAAACGAAGTGTAAAGTAACCAAACTATTCCAGCAAGGTTGATGTAGTCTTTTGACGTTCCTTGTGTTACTAATGTTTTAGCCTTATTGTTACCTATAATTTAATAAACTAACGTTGTATTCAGTGATGTTCGGGCCATTTGTTACTAAACCATGTTTTTCAGATACTAATCGCTAAATGATGGACTACGATTACATAGATTTGCAGAATTACAGTTTTGTAATGGACGAAACTTTAATAAATGCACGTTGTGAACGTGAGCAAATTGCTATAAAAGCCTAGTTTAGGAAGCAAGCACTAAATATTTATTGTTATTTTGTTCGTGCAGTACTGCAGACGTTGTTGTTTTAGAATGGACTTGTTCCTATAGTCGAACCGGAGGTATTACCCGATGGTGACCACGATATCGCTCGCTGTAAAAAAGTAACCGAAACCGTTCTCGGCTACACCTACAAAGCGCTTAACGATCACCACGTGTATCTTGAGGGCACTCTTCTGAAACCAAATATGGTAACTGCCGGACACTCGTGTCCGACAAAGTATTCGCCTGCTGACATCGCTACGTGTACCGTGGTTGCACTGCAAAGAACAGTGCCGCCTGCTGTACCGGGTTAGTTTCAGTTTTGTTTCAGTTTCAGCGATGTATTATGACGAGAACGTGGTGTACCGTTGCTAATAAGCTGAAAGTTCAAAATATTTTATGCATACCGGTTGCTTGATCAGTATGGAAAAATTGGGCAACTTAAAACTTAAACTTTTAGTTCAAATTATATTTTGTCAGTTTAAGATTTTCAGTTTACTAATAACGCCTTAAGTTTAAGTTTGATTTTTGAATAAGAAACTGGAATTGTGAATAAATCCTTGTACAGTCGTACCTTGTTCATTTTGAAACATAGAAACTTAAAACTCAATGTCGTTAAAAATTATATTCACTTCTTTTTAAGACATTGTGTATTTAATTTTGATGTTCTATGGATACATTTTGATTTTCAAGCTGGCAGTGTGAGTAAATTCCACCGAAGAGCCGTCATTTTTATATAATATTAACTATTATTTATATGTAACGGGGTACGCGGGCTGCCCAACCTCTACCTGCAGGAACTCCGCACCCCGAAATTTCTATTGCCCCCAAGGATGGGCTCAGTGCAGAAGAGAGTTGCCGCCCTCTGGTCCTGGTGTTCCTGGGCAGGACCCCCGTGCGAATACGGCCAACGTTGTCTAGTGGATGATATAGGTCCCCCCGGGTGTGGTGTCCCGTTTGTCCAGTGAAGGGGAAATGGGCCACCGATATACACCCACTCCGGTAGGGCAATTCGCGCTCCCCGCTATTTAGGAGACTTTTCGTTGTGAAATGAAATCTGTGTTATCCTTTTTTGGAGAGTTGTCCGCTTATTACCTGGTGACGAACGAACAGCACCAGGACCATGGAAAGACTGAGGCCCAGTCAGAGCTTAGCCCAACAAGGCCGGCGAGGGAAAGATTCGAGGACGGTAAAGTAACATGCAGCGACTCGATTAGCTAATTTCGATTTACCCGGAATATCGAAAAAAGAGCTTGTTTGAAATTGCGGGAAAGTCATTCTGCTCGAAAGAGCGCGATGCTGCCCGACCCTGCGAGTACGCTAGAAGTACCGAAATGGTATAGAATTTGAAACCCAAGCGCTTGTGCCATTCGTCCACAAGGTATTACAAACACTAGAGGCGACGGCCCTGTGGCCACCTTACGCTATTCCGGTTGCCAGTTTCGAAGGTAAAAATCAAATAAAATAAGATCTAAACGCCTCCAGGAAATAAATCGTGAATATAAAATTTTTTATTCATGAAGGACATTGATATACCCAAAGCATTTACAAGTTATTAAAATACGGCACACGAATAAAATGATGCATGATAAATGAAGATACGAGCGAGCATACAAAATAAGCACTGCACGAAAGGATGAATGTCAAAGTATTTACAAGTGGTTACACCGCGATTATGAAAAAGGTGTTTCAGATACTATAGTACACGACCGAAGTATTTGGTAAAATATTCCGAAAACTTTGATGAGTGCTGTGTAGCACGAATATGCGACACCACGACCGTAGAACCCAGTATAAACCTTGGGCCTACCTAGACTAGAGCTGTTATTGAGAAATGCGGTTGCGGGGACAACCAAACATGAGTTAAGGAAATAGTGCGAAAAGCACACTCCAAGAAAAGTTCTGAAATAGCGCGATTGTGTAATACCAGAAACCGAGGAGCATTACGAATTTCCGTCGCGAACCCGCCAGTCGAACAGCTCTTAACGACAGGCGGAGCGACCAAGTCTAAACTGATATAAGTTAAGGCCAGAAGGCCTAGAAATGTTGGCAGTAAGAAATTATTTTAAAAGTCCTTCGGCCAACAAGCGCCGAACCAAAAAGTTAGTATAAATCGTGCGTGTAAAAGTTTACCAATAGGACGGTAAAAGCTAACGACATCCGCCGTTGTACGAAAGTTAAGAAATAAAACCCGAACAGGGAGAAAAAGAAAACCGATCAGGCGCGCTATTTTATTTGATATCCGTAACCTGTGTACCAAGAAGAAGCCTTAAGAAAATTTACAATACGATGCATAGACTGCAAAAATTAAGCGTGAAGATCTAACAACCATTAACATGAGGTATAGCAAAATGTACCAGCTCGAACACAAAATCGCCGGCGTTTCCAAAATCCAAAACACAAATAAAGCCGACTTCTGTCCAATCAAATGCCGTCAAAATAAATCAACGCGCTCGACCCCCTCACTCCGTGTTAGAGCGAGGTGGCCGGGGACCCAGTACGGACACTTGACTTGAAACCAGAAAAGATACATTGCGTGCAATAAGCAACATTTGCATTTTAAGTGATGTAGCCATAAGTGTGGCCATGCCCGAGCGGCAGCAAACATCTCGAAATACAGATGGGTAAATAATACTTGCGACAAAACAGGAAAACCCACAGTGCCGAGCAGTAGTGAGCGATGTACAACCCAATACAAAGTGCGGATAAGTTACTACGCCACGAACATTACCGCCGCTCGAAACAAAGCCATGGGAATAAAAAGAAAACGAAAATGCACCAATGTTGAATGAAAACTTTATCCGTCGGACAACCCGACCAAAATTCAACGACTGTCAAACGTACTGAGCCCCCTCTACTAGCGTGTCGTGCCTTTTTATACTCGTGAGTTACTGCACTGAACTATCGATGCGCTCAGAGCCAATCAGCAGCTCTAAAGGATTTTACAGTAGTATACCGATAACGGTTTGAAGTTCTCAACCAATCCAAAAAAAGACGTTGTTACTACATTGTTAGAAAAGTATTGCAATTCCAACCAACAAAAGATTACCGCTTTGCAAACTTATACGACCGGCGAAAGTAACAATTACCGAAAATTTACAACCAGAGATAAGCGATGTTGCAGCGCCTCAAATCTCGAAAAATTAAGGTTAACAACCCGGCTTATCTTAAATCCGATAACGAGTATTTTAATGAGCAAAACTCGCCAGATCGGAGCCAAAATATAAGTAGAAATGAGGCCATAAATCAAATTTAAAATTTTGAATTATTTGTTGTAGCAAACGCTCCCTACAACATAAAATGAAAAGAATCGCTCGAAATGAAAAGCTATTCGAAGTCGTTCCACCGTTATGCACAACCGGACCTAGCCAATTGCACCGGTGACTCAAATCGCACGACCAAAGGGAGCTAATAACACCCCTTACAACAGAGGCATGTCGTTTGTTGAAATAACATTGGTACAATGAGGATGCGCAGGTTACTTGCACAAGAATGAGCGGCGGATATCGAACCGCTAACAAGTGCAATACTAATCACTATTGAAGGTGTAATGAACGGTTGAGCGGGCAACACAAGTACTCATATTGCATTACGATTGTGCCGACCAGAATATACACGGTTTTATCATTTCGTCACTCAGCCCGTGAACTGTATAACAACTGAATACCAATGTACAAAAGTGAATTCATCTTAGAATTATACAAATGGTACTACAACGTTACACAATATACATCCATAATAATATAACCAAAATTATATTTCGTCTGGCCCCAATTTCAACAGTAAAGATGGCGATAAGTTCTATAGGTAAGTATATTTCGTGTATCGTAAACGCCAGAATTACTTACATGCCATGATAACAGCGACGCCGATACCCTGATGTGAAACGACTCGTAGGTACGATAGCATTTGTATTAACCCGCGACGATAAGAGATAAGATCACAAACTGCCGTACACATATAGAGAGAATACCACCGCCACAATATACAAACCTACTACACTGACAGCAAGATGGTAATACTACAACGTAAAGCAGCACCGTACCGTGTATGCACGACCGAGAGAGAGTCAGCGTAGTACAACACGAAAACACCACGGCCAACGAAACGGCGAACGCACTACGGTGCGGATAGAGAGATAGAGAAGGAGAGAGAGTTTCGCCCGAAAAGCAGGACGGGGAGGCCCCGTAAAAGTTGGTTCGACCAGGGGGAATGGGTCGAGCCAGAATAAAAGTTGAGAAATACGAAGCAAAAGGCACGCCGAAGCGTTGCGAAGTATGCGGTTGTGAGGGGAAAGATTTAGCTAGAAATCCTTCCCCCTCACAAATCCCCAATTTCAATTTTTGGAAACGAATGAATTTTACTAGTGGGCAGACACGATAGAACAACGTTGACCGTGGTTTCCATTAGTTTCACCGCCTAACATAATTACTTAAACCAAGTCATACACGATATTGTCAATTTAAGCGCAATACAACATTTTGTATATAACAGATATTACATTTTCGACAAGGTGTTTAAACAGTGACCCCGAATGTACGAACAATCATATGTGCGGCATAGGTTTACATTTATTTACAAAAAAGGTCGAAACAAAAGCGCTCACGTTTTCGTTTAGAAAATTGATGGGTCGGCTACTTTTGGGCAAAATATTCCCCTGGCGGGTTGAAAGAGAAAATAATTGAATTATGGAAGAT